>QNTS01006414.1:80317-91260 GCA_003317085.1 Hucho hucho | reverse complement strand
CTAAGATCCACAGGACAGGTCGTGTTATTCTATGGGGCTAAGATCCACAGGACAGGTCTTGTTATTCTATGGGGCTAAGATCAACCAAGGGGAATAGAGGGGCACGGAGCAAAAGCAGGAGGCAGTTGTGCACCCTATCCAGTACACAGTGCACCAGGGCTAGGACAACATGGGGAGAGGAGAGTTAAACATCCCCTTGGGGCTGGGACAACATGGGGAGAGGAGAATTAAACATCCCCTTGGCAATGTGGCATCAAAACCAATTACTGCTCCCCTCCTAGAAAAACTAAAATCAACCCAAAATGCTTTTTTAATCAATGAAAAAGAAAGCAAGAGAGGGAGCGAGGTAAAGTTAAATATGACAGTTTAGGAATTGGCACAGGCTCCGATTTCTATTAGAAGAGAGGAGAATGTTAAAGTAATCCTTCTACAAAGCCTGGAAATGCTTTAGAATAGATAGAGAGATTTAAGTGACTGGGCGATGGGATGGGAGGTGAGGAAGGATGGCTCCTAGAGGGCACTATGAAGTGTCATCTGCGTTGAAACAGGCCATCTTCTAAACAGAGCCAAGCTAAACCCAAGGCTTTTTCATAAGTAGTGGCCTATAAAGTAAGGTGTGCCATTTGGGATGCACTCCTATACACTGTCAACAATGGCGTGGTCTCACTAGGAGTCCTATACACGCTGACAACATCCAGGAAAGAGAGCGGGAGAAAATAGGCTTAGGTTGATACCGGTTATATTAAAATCATATCATGAATATTATTCCAGTGTTCTACAAGACAAATCTAGTGGCGGAGAGAGGAACCATATAGAATAGTTCACTATTTTGGACAATGTTGACTTCTTTAGGCAATAGGGTGCCATTTGGGACGCAGTCCGAGCCGAGCAGGAGGCAACAGGTGTTCCAAACATCCATCCACATAGCAACGAACTATTTCAGTCAGACAACTCAAAAAAGGTTTTCGAAGTCTTTATTCAAATTGCTGTTCCATTGTAGTTTTCCCCCAAACTAAGCCATGTCATGTATTCCCATTTTGACGTCTCTGAAGAAAACTAATTTTAAATTTACTTTCTTCTATCAAGGGGAAGAACTGTTTTATTGTTGTCCCTTCCAAAAACGTCTTGCATGTTCCAAGAAACCAGTCCGAGCTGACCGCAGTCTTAATGTCATCCAGATAAAAACAGAGGCCTTATTTGTAAATAACGGCCCAAGGACGGATCAGAGGACCAGGAGAGAGTGAATAGTAGTATAGTGTTTTGGGAGGGAAGGGGAAAAAAAAGTGTTGGCAAACAATTGACATCTCACAGTTAAAGATAACAGCTTGTTATAAGTGATTGAACACACAATTTGTTGAAATATGCCTCCATTTTCACATTCCAGCTCTGTCAAGTTTGTTTTTTTGGTTGTTATCTTGTCATACTCTGAAGCCCTGCTCGCACTCCACCTACCCCCTCCCCGATAACCTCTGTGCCAAATGAATGCGTTTCTCTCCTCTCCCCTTTTCCTTCTGTATTGTAAGATGTACAATTTAATATCTGTAAAGTGGGTACGATGTGGCAAAAATGAAAAATCTTTTTTTTTCTTCTTAAAACATATATTTTCAAATAAAAATGGTTACAATTAATTTGTTCGGTCTGATTTCCCGGCACCCATGAGAACTGGTTTTAAAATAGGTGGCGCTTATTATGACATTGTCCCTCTTCAAACTGTCTGTCTTGGTGACTCTTAAATCAGTACAGGCTCCAACCCCAACCAACAGTGGGCATGGTGAGAATCTATTCATATCATGGCATGGTGATCTAATCCAACAGAATCCTCCATTCATATCACGGCATGGTGATCTAATCCAACAGAATCCTCCATTCATATCACGGCATGGTAATCTAATCCAACAGAATCCTCCATTCATATCACGGCATGGTGATCTAATCCAACAGAATCCTCCATTCATATCACGGCATGGTGATCTAATCCAACAGAATCCTCCATTCATATCACGGCATGGTAATCTAATCCAACAGAATCCTCCATTCATATCACGGCATGGTGATCTAGGTCCAACAGAATCCTCCATTCATATCGCTCTTTATTTGCCATTGTCCTGCGGGCTAAACATGTCCTAAAATCCCTCCGTGATTTCTTTTCTTTAGACCACTCAGACTATAAACCGGCACCGTGGTTTCTGCCTGTATGTTCTACAAAAGGAAGTGACATTACAGAAGATTGTAATGAGAGAACTAGGTCTGTCCCCCGCAAAAAGAATCTTGGTCGACCGAGAGTCGTCCTGTTACTTCTACCAAATCATTTGGTTGAAATGTTTAAACATATTTTTCCATACATAGGGTGTGTCTATGTGTTTGAATAAAATCAACGACATATGCCCTGAGCTTGTCTGATGCTTTAAGCACATGGTTTGATTAAATAATTAAGAAACAAAATATGGACTTAAGAGCCCGATGGTCACATTTAAAAAACCTAAAATGGCAGCAAGTGCCTGTGTAACCGGCGCACGTTGTCTCGCTCTCCTCTATACGGCAGCAAAAAGGTACCATAGCACAGCATTTATTGATGACGCTAATTTTAGTTTCTTACTTGTTTCTGACTGAAAAGTTCTAAGCTGAAATCCCTAATTTGTTTAAAGAAAAAAACATTCCTTATTTCCCTCAACCCTTGCTCTCTTTACGTGAAACATGTAAGCATCGCATGCATGGTGCCTGACCTATAGCCCATCATAATCACATCAACAACAAAAAATTGGTTATAACAAACACAGTAACACGTGACAGCAAAATGGATGAGGAGGACGTGAAAAAGAATTCGAAACGGGCAAATATTTACTGGTTAATCAGGGGGGGGGAAGGCACACGTGTGGAAGACATTTGACTTCATTGTGGGAACTACTGGAGCTCCAGAGAAAGGGAGGGTATAGGAGCAAGCATTGTGTTCATCTGCCAAACAGATGAAGTTAGATTATTATTTCTATTCTAACAAAAATAAATAAATATATGAAGGCTTTATTACAGCAGACTAAAAACAGTTGAGTGAATTTGTGTTTATTTATTGTTTAGGCTACTAATTCAAAGCGCCATTTGCTATTTAAACTAAAATGCCTGGACGACTGTGTGATAACGCTCTCGGTAGCCGATGTGAGCAAGACATTTAAACAGGTCAACATTAAAGCCGCGGGGCCAGACGGATTACCAGGATGTGTACTCAAAGCCTTTGCGGACCAACTGGCATGCGTCTTCACTGACATTTTCAACCACTCCCTGACCGAGTCTGTAATACCTACATGTTTAAAGCAGACCACCACAGTCCCTGTGCACAAGGAAGCGAATGTAACCTGCCTAAATGATGACCGTCGGGATAGCCATGAAGTGCTTTGAAAGGCTGGTCATGGTTCACATCAACAGCATCCTCCCGGATACACTAGACCCACTCCAATTCACATAACGCCCCAACAGATCCACAGATGACAATCTCAAATCGCACTCCACACCGCCCTTTCCCACCTGGACAAAAGGAACACCTATGTGAGAATGCTATTCATTGACTACAGCTCAGCGTTCAACACCATAGTTTAGTAATGAGTTTCGTGGGCACTAAGGACCCTGGGACTAAACACATCCCTCTGCAACTGGATCCTGGACTGCCTGACTGGCCGCCCCAAGGTGGTAAGAGTAGGCAACAACACGTCTGCCACGCTGATCCTCAACACTGGGGCCCCTCAGGGGTGTGTACTTAGTCCCCTCCACTCCCTTTTCACCCAGGACTGCGTGAACAAACACGACACCAACACCATCCTTAACTTCTTAGGGATCATTGGGGCGCTAGCACCCCACTCCCGACACTACCCGGTGAAATGCAAGGCATTTCATACTCATCAAAAGCTCTGTTTCTTGGCAATATCACAGCGTTGTCAGATTTCAAAAAGGCTTTACGGCGAAAGCAGCACATTTGATTGTTTGAGGGTAGCACCTCACATTTTTCCCATAGCCATGAATTCATTAGCCATCACGGTTCACACAACACATTTCACAGCGAAAACAAATCAATTACCTGTTGAAGAACTTCTGCTGAGGTCTTCCTAAGTGTCCAACGAAGACAATCCATGGTTCTTTTGTTAGAAAAAGTCATGTATTTTATCCATAAATCTCCATTTGGTTCGCGCGTTATAATCAGAAACTACAGCCTCCACTACTCCATTGAAACGTGACTAGAACTCGTTCATCTTATACCTATAAACTTGTCCAAGAACAATCAAACATCATTTTAAATGTATCCTTAGGAACACTTTTACGTATATTTACTATAATAATTCAACCGGAATATAAACTGAGCTATAAAGACGGAAAAAAACAGCGCGCTTGGCAAGAGCGCGCGTCCTCTCCTATTGACTTCCAAGGGGACACTTCCTGATTTCCTCTTCTTCTCTGCTCTAATTCATCCAAAACAAATCAGAACACTTTCGAGACTGTTGACATCCAGAGGAAGCGATCGGTACTGCATTCATATGCCTTGTTATGGGATTTTCATGGAGGGAGGGGTTCCAAATGAGGCACTCTGAAAACCACTTTTTCCAGGACAGAAATTCCTCGGGGTTTCGCCTGAGATATTATACATGGATTTCAATGGCAAGTCTATGGAAAAGATGAAATGTCACAACAAAAAAATTCTGGACAGAAATTCCTCGGGTTTTCGCCTGCTTTATCAGTTCTGTTATACTCACAGACATTATTTTAACGGTTTTAGAAACTTCAGAGTGTTTCCTATCCAATGCTACCAAATATGTGCATATCCTATTTCTGGGCCTGAATGGGAGGCATTTTACTTTGGGCACGCCAGGCTCTCCAAAACAGTCACCTCGTGCGCTCATCCCTAAGAAGTTAAGTTGGCTGACAACACAACAGTGGTAGGCCTGATCACTGACAACGATGACAGCCTATAAAGATGTCAGAGACCTGGCAGTGTGGTGCCAGGACAACAATCTCTTCCTCAATGTGAGCAAGACAAAGGAGCTCATTGTGGACTACAGGAAAAGGCGGGCCAAACATGCCCCCATTATCATCGACGGGGCTGTAGTGGAGCGGGTAGTGTTTCATATTCCTTGGTCTCCACATCACCAACAAACTATCATGGTCCAAACACATCAAGACAGTCGTGAAGAGGGCACAACACCTTTTCCCCCTCAGGAGACTGAAAAGATTTGGCATGGGTCCTCAGATCCTCAATGTTATACAGCTGCACCATCGAGAGCATCCTGACTGGTTGCATCACCGCCTGGTATGGCAACTGCTCAGCATCCTACAGAGGGTAGTGTGGACGGCACAGTACATCACTGGGACCAAGCTTCCTGCCATCCAGGACCTATATAATAGGCAGACTCCAGTCACCCAAGTGACAAACTTTTCAAATGCTACCGCACGGCAAGCGGTACTGGAGCGCCAAGTGTAGGACCAAAAGGCTCCTTAACCTCTTAGGGATAAACGGCGTGCTAGCGGGCCGCTCCCGACACTACTCGGTGAAATGTAAGGCGCCAAATTCAAAATCCAAAAGTTGAATTAAACATTCATCAATATACAAGTGTTGCATAGTCATCAAAAGCTCTGATTCTTGGCAATATGACAGCGTTGTCAGATTTCAAAAAGGCTTTACGGCGAAAGTTCAACATTTGATTGTTTGAGGATAGCACCTCTAATATTTATGCATTAGCATAAATTCATATCCAGCGCGGGTTACACAAAACCCATGTAAGAGCTAAAATAAATCACTTACCTTTCGAAGAACTTCTGCTGAGGGCATCCCAAGTGTCCAACGAAGACATCCAATGGACATCCAATTTATTATATCCATAAATCTCTGTTTGGTTGGCACTTTATGTTCAGAAAATCCGTAGAGTCACCCGTTGTACAGTGAAGAGAAAGCGTTCAAATATACCTATCAACTTTGCACAATAAATCAAACATTTATAATGCATCCTTAGGTATCCTTTTATGAATATTAATGATAATATTTCACTCGGATGATATCATAAACGATATAAAAGTAAAAATAAAGTGGGGCGCGCTCACAATCTCGTGCCCGGGAAACGTTGTTGACATTTGTGGTCCCTTGACTATTTCCTTTTCCTTTCAGTTCTGCTCAGTGCTAAAGCCTCCAAACACTGTATAAAGACTTGACATCTAGTGGAAGCCATAGGTACTGCAACCTAGGAGATATTATACATGGATTTCAATGGCAAGTCTATGGAAAAGATGAAATGTCACAACAAAAAAATTCTGGACAGAAATTCCTCGGGTTTTCGCCTGCTTTATCAGTTCTGTTATACTCACAGACATTATTTTAACGGTTTTAGAAACTTCAGAGTGTTTCCTATCCAATAGTACTAATTATGTGCATATCCTAGTTTCTGGGCCTGTGGCAGGTATTTTACTTTGGGCACGCCAGACTCTCCAAAACCGACACCTCGGCTGCCGTTCCCTAAATAGTTAACAGCTTCTACCCCCAAGCCATAAGACTGCTTAACAATTAATTCAAAAATGGCCACCAGACTATTTACATTGACATCAAATGGACGGGACATTTGATGATCATAATTACAACAATAAGGAGATGAAGAAAAAAGGAGGGTATAGGAGCAAGAGCTGTGTGCCAAACAGCTGCTGTTGGATCACAATATCCTTTCTGCACCTGTTTGGTGTAAACACTAAATAAATGATAAGTCATAGCAGTCTAACAGAAAACAAAGTGTAACGTCTTTATTACAGCATTGCAAAGATTACAAAACAGACCAATCTGTGAAATTGCTTTTATCCGACATTATGCCGTTACACGAGGCGTGGTGCTCACGGGGGAAAAGTAGTCTATTAAACAAACACGCAACAGGAGGAGGATCGGCCTTATTTTCTGTAGATATATGGATGACTCAAAGCCAGGCACATTCAACAGTTATTGATTATATAGACCTAATTAAGTTGGGGTTTGCACTCTACTCAGTTTTCTCAGACAATTAGGCTAAGGCAAGTCTGTTTCCTCGTCTCTGCTGCCTCCACCTCGTGTTATCAATCCCGATATGCTGGTTAACTTTGCTATTATGCACAAAGCAACATATGGAAAGGCACCAATTCAGTGACTCACTGAAGATTATGTTACAGAATCGCGGACGGCGACCGTATCTAACGCAGGAGAGAAAGCGCATGTTATAAAAAAAATGTAATAAAAAGCTTGTATTGCGACCTTGTTTTGTTTATTACACAATACAACGATTTACAATTTCAGTATCATATGTCTTAACAGTGATGTACCGGGCCGTCCCAATGGCGACCTCACTGAGACAGGTACGAATCAGGCAGTTGCTACTGCTCAACCAAAATAAATATTGGTGGACAACAGCCTATCGATCCAACAATCAGTCAACTAAAAGGGGTCAGCCCTAGAGAGAACAGATTTATTTTTAAATAAAAGTAAATACGTTTTATATTCTAACCAACCTGGCACTTTCCTTTCTAAAAACCAACTAATGTCTCCTAAATGGCACCCTTGTTCCCTATATAGTGAACTAGATCCCATAGGGCACTGGTCAAAAGTAGTGCACTATATAGGGAACCGTTCCCGGTCTAAAGCAGTGCCCTATATAGGGAACCAGTCCCAGTCTAAAGCAGTGCCCTATATAGGGAACCAGTCCCAGTCTAAAGCAGCGCCCTATATAGGGAACCAGTCCCAGTCTAAAGCAGCGCCCTATATAGGGAACCAGTCCCAGTCTAAAGCAGTGCCCTATATAGGGAACCAGTCCCAGTCTAAAGCAGAGCCCTATATAGGGAACCAGTCCCAGTCTAAAGCAGTGCCAGCTAGCCTACACTGTAAACACACAACAACAACCAAGGTGAACAATCTCCATGGCTTAATGTACCACATATACCCTTCATGCCAGACAAGGATAAAAGTACTACTGAGTAATACAATCCCGTTTGTTCAGATGGAAGATGGAGTCAGGCAGGGGAGAGGGTCAGCCTGGCGGGAAGGGAAATGGTACTACTCCCACAGTAGTGAGTCATAAGGACTCCTAAACAGCTTTAAAATTAAAAAGTACGTTGTGTGTGTACTGCACATGTATGCCTGGTACTGAGTAGTAGCAAGACTAGAGCGAGAGAAAGCGGATAACTGATTGGTTGGTTCAAGTAGTGACTGTGGTCAGCGGTGGTCTGAAGTACAATATCAGAGGCACTGCCTACGGGCCTTTTCTCTGGGGAGGGGGGAGACTGGGGCTGAATAGAACAATGATTTATGGGTGAAGTGGTGTTTCTCAGACCAACTGTGACTCAAACCCATCTCAACAGCCGCTAGGATCTGGGGGAGCTATAAAGCTCCCAGGAAGACTGCTGTTTCACTCTGCACTGCTGGACTTCCTTAAGCTAGTCCATCACTCTCTTCAGACCTCACCCACCTCAAGCTATTAACAGCCACCCCCCCCCCCCCCCCCCAAAAGGTCACATTTTAATTTGGTGTTGGCCCCATCTGTCAGGGGTTGTCCCATTTGGACAAGATGAAAACAGGGGAGAGACAGAAAGTCTCTGGCTGGAGATGGATTTAACTAGCGGAGGCCTTCTGAGAGGATTATTCAGCTCAGAGAGAGGGGTGAGGACAGATCTTTTATCTTTAAAACTTTTTCCCATTTCTGAGTTGTCAGCGAGCATCTTTCCAATTAACAGTAAGGGTGAGGTGTCAGTCACTAGAGAGGACTGTAGAAGAAAAAGCAGCAGCACTCCCAGGATTGGTGGAGAGTTGGGCTCAGCTAAGATGTTTCCCATATCAGAAAAGCAAAGCCCTTTTATGCTTACTCATTCCCACTAACTGCCGGATGTTAATTTGCTTCCTTTGTTCACCGTTCGAGGAAGATGAAAGCGACTTTTAGTCTGTTGTTTTTGGTCTGATAGAGAGGGCCTGAGGCAGCAAGGCGGGCAGACAGGGGCTGGGGGGGGGCAGGGTAGAGGGTGAAGGACACTGATTCTTCCCCCAGTGCTCCCTGGATGGTATCTGCTATTAAAAGGCTTCAGTAGGAGCAGCTGAATCGGTTGTTTCATTAGCCCGGCCTTGTGTAGTCGATCCTCATTCTGGCTGATCAAAGCTCTCTACAAAAGGAAGTGATGGCTGGAGTAGCTACACAGCTCTGTGGTAGAAGGAGAGAAAAGGGAGGGAGGAGATATCTGCTTTCCATAATCATGTTTTACTGAACTGAAGCCACCCACACCAAGAGTTTCATCCACATGGTTGTAGATATTGTTTTTTTAAAGCACAAGGAACCCATCAGAAAAAGAGAGGGATATCCGGCGCGCTGCCAGACCCTGATGTACGAGTGTCTTCACACACTGGATGTGGTCCATCCCTATCAACCAGGGTGAAACTCCAATAACGGACCACTTACCGAGAAGAAATATGGTGCAGGAATACTGGCAGAATACCATCACACACACAGACAGACACACACAAACCCCTAGAATACACATGCACACACAGGGCTCCAGGTTGAGAAAGAAAAACACAATTAAACCCCCTAACCTGCAGACAGACATGTTTCCAGAAGAGCAGAGAGAATTAATTTTTTTAAGGTAAATTATTTGGAGCCTTCTGCAGTAATAAGGCCTACGAGCAGCAGCATGCCATAAACCCCGGGGCCTACACGTGCCTACCCACCTGTTAATACCATCTCCATTTCAATTGCTGGGTGGCCGGCCTGGCCAATACACACTGAAACAAAATATATATAACGAACTGAAATAAAAGAATCACAGAATTGTTCCATACGCACAAAAAACTGTATCGACATTGTGCACAAAGTTGTTTACATCCAGTGAGCATTTCTCCTTTACCAATCAAGATAATCCATCCACCTGACAGGTGTGGCATATCAAGAAGCTGACTAAACAGCATGATATTTACACAGGTGCACCTTGTGCTGGGGACAATAAAAAAGACCACTAAAATGTGCAGTTTGTCACACAACACGATGCCACAGATGTCTCAAATTGTGCGAGCGTTCAACTGGCATGCTGACTGCAGGACCTAGAGTGTGTGATCAAAGGCATGTTTGGAATGCTCTGGATCAACGTGTACGACAGCGTGTTCCAGTTCCCGCCAATATCCAGCAACTTGGCACAGACATTGAAGAGGAGCGGGAAAACATTTCCACAGGTCACAATCAACAGCCTGATCAACTCTATGTGAAGGAGACGTGTCGCGCTGCACGAGGCAGATGGTGGTCACACCAGATACTGACTGGTTCTGGTCCAGGCCCCTACCTTTGTTTATTTTTTTTAAAGGTATCTGTGATCAACATATTCATATCTGTACGCCAAGTCATGTGAAATCCATAGATTAGGGCCTCATGAATTTATTTCAAACTGACTGATTTCCATAAACTAACTAATTTTTGCATGTTGCGTTTATATAATGTTTTTTTGCATAGCTCCAGTACCAACTGTCAGTTAGGTGTGAGGTAGAGAAGTCATCCTGTTGTCTAGCGTAGCTCCAGTACAGACTGTCAGTTAGGTGTGAGGTAGAGAAGTCATCCTGTTGTCTAGCTTAGCTCCAGTACCGACTGTCAGTTAGGTAGAGAAGTCATCCTGTTGTCTAGCGTAGCTCCAGTACAGAGTGTCAGTTAGGTGTGAGGTAGAGAAGTCATCCTGTTGTCTAGCGTAGCTCCAGTACAGACTGTCAGTTAGGTGTGAGGTAGAGAAGTCATCCTGTTGTCTAGCTTAGCTCCAGTACCGACTGTCAGTTAGGTAGAGAAGTCACCCTGTTGTCTAGCGTAGCTCCAGTACAGACTGTCAGTTAGGTAGAGAAGTCATCCTGTTGTCTAGCGTAGCTCCAGTACAGACTGTCAGTTAGGTAGAGAAGTCATCCTGTTGTCTAGCGTAGCTCCAGTACAGACTGTCAGTTAGGT
>QNTS01006414.1:44539-57574 GCA_003317085.1 Hucho hucho | reverse complement strand
AGTGGGGGGAAAGAAAACAGAAGAAAATAGGAGAGAGAAAAACTTCCCTGACGAGGTTGCCGGGTGCAGACAAACAGATTTTCTACACAGATATTGTTCCTGATCATGTATGACTGAGTTGAAGGCATGTAAATGTCAGTCACTTAATGTGTCAGACCATCTCAGCATCAGCCCTGTGTCTGTGTCCACACATCCCTCACGGATGGCGCAGCAGGTTTGAGTGTGTGTGTGTGTGTGTGTGTGTGAGAGAGAGACATGGTGTTTTGAGGGGCATTATTAAATCCATGTGGCAGGAACGGTTAGGGTCAGCATGTTTCCATGTCACGACAATATGCAATAATTAAGGCTTCAGTTGGTGTGTTAGTGTAGCAGAAGGAAGCTCTCACAATGACTGGCTGGGCTGACTGGAACACAGTTGAACGGTGATCCAGTATCAGGAGATTAAGGACGTACCCCAAATGGCACCCTAATTCCTTCATAGCGCACTACAGAGCTCTGGTCAAAAGTAGTGCACTGTATAGGGAATAGGGTTTGATATGTGATGCAGACACTATACTGCTTCTATTCCCTGGGTGTGTGAGAGGCTCATTTAAGAGGACCAGAGAGAACCAACCAACCAACCGGCGCCCCTACAGAAACCAGAGAGAACCAACCAACCAACCGGCGCCCCTACAGAAACCAGAGAGAACCAACCAACCAACCGGCCCCCCTACAGAAACCAGAGGCTCATTGGCCCCATCAGCCCTATCCCCCACCCCAAATGGCGCCCTATTCCCCACAGCCCATAGGGCTAGTGCTAAATTGCCTGAATTGATGACATGACAATAAAATGTCATAAATGAGTTCACAACAATTTTTTGGGGGGATGGTTATAGCCTGCATTTGTCCCATTAACAATCACCTATATTAGCAAATATTTAAAATGTCAAACTTGACATTTCTCTAGTATAGGCTACTTGTCATAAAATGAACGATATCAACCGAATGCCTGTGATAAAATGATCGGTCGTGTTGATCATTTTATCCTCCCAGCTCCACATAGAACCCTGGTTAATAGTAATACATTATTTTTGGAATAGAGTACCATTTGGAACTCAAGGCAGACTGGGAATTTGAAATGCAGCCATCCGCAGCACAGAGACGCAGAATGAGAATAAAGAGAGCTAGAGTGTAATTTAAAAATATATATAAAAAGAGCAGTTTTATTCTGGTTAACTGGGCACACATGTCCTCAACCCAAAATCAGTCAGATGAGATGAAGGGAAGAGGGAACAGAGAGAGGAGGGGGAAGAGAGAACAGAGGGGAGAGGGAAAGGGTAGTGGGAGGTCAAGGGAGTGGATGGGAGAGGGTATGAGGGGTGAAGGGGTAGTGGGAGGACAAGGGAGCAGGTGGGAGAGGGTATGAGGGGTGAAGGGGTAGTGGGAGGACAAGGGAGTGGGTGGGAGAGGGTATGAGGGGTGAAGGGGTAGTGGGAGGACAAGGGAGTGGGTAGGAGCTTGAGGGAGAAGGGAAGAGTAGAGGGAGGGAGGGATAAATGAAGGAGGGAGAGTGGGAGAGAAAAATAAGTAGTGGATAGAAGTCCAGCCAGCCAGCATCAGCTGTGATGACGGCCTCAAGTTCCATGCTTTAAATGGCAGCTTGTCTGTCTCTCCTAACAGGCTAGACCACTCTCTCCCCCTCTCCACAATCAGGCAACCACCTCCCCCCCCAGTGAGAGGTGGACACATACAGTGCATTCGGAAAGTATTCAGACCCCTTGCGATATTTCCGTCTAAACTTGTTTTTGCTTTGTCATTATGGGGTACGGTGATGTCATTATGGGGTACGGTGATGTCATTATGGGGTATTGTGTTTAGATTGATGTGGGGAGGGGCGGATGTCATTATGGGGTATTGTGTTTAGACTGATGTGGGGAGGGGGGGATGATTTAATCCATTTTAGAATAAGGCTGTGATGTAACAAAATGTGGAAAAAGTCTTATTCTAAAATTGATTAAATCGTTTTTTCCCCCCACATCAAACTACACACAATATCCATTATGAAAAAGCAAAAACACGTTGACATTTCAGCAAATGTATAAAAATAAATGGAAATATCACATTTACATAAGTATACAGACTCTTTACTAAAGACTTTGTTGACGCACCTTTGGCAGCAATTACATCCTCAAGTCTTCTTGGGTATGATGCTACCAGCATGTCACAGCTGTATTTGGGGACTTGCTCCTGTTCTTCTCTGCAGATCCTCTCAAGCTCTGTCAGGTTGGATGGACAGAGTCGCTGCACAGCTATTTTTAGGTCTCTCCAGAGATGTTTGATCGGGTTCATGTCCGGGCTCTGGCTGGGCCACTCAAGGACATTCAGAGACTTGTCCCGAAGCCACTCCTGCGATGGCTGTGCGCTTAGGTTCGTTGTACTGTTGTAAGGTGAACCTTCGCCACAGGCTGAGGTCCTGAGCAGGTTTTCATTAAGGATCCATCCCCACAGCATGATGTTGCCACCAAGATTCACGTCTCCTCCAGACGTGACGCTTGGCATTCAGACCAAAGAGGTCAATCTTGGTTTCATCACACCAGAGAATCTTGTTTCTCATGGTCAGAGTCCTTTAGGTGCCTTTGAGCAAACTCCAAGCAGGCTGTCATGTGACTTTTACTGAGGAGTGGCTTCCATCTGGCCGCTACCATAAAGGCCTGATTGGTGGAGTGCTGCAGAGATGGTTGTCCTTCTGGAAGGTTCTCCCATCCCCTCAGAGGAACTCTAGAGCTCTGTCAGAGTGACCGTTGCGTTCTTGGTCACCTCCCTGACCAAGGCCCTTCTCCCCCGATTGCTCAGTTTGGCCGGGCGGCCAGCTCTAGGAAGAGTCTTGGTGGTTCCAAACTTCTTCCATTTAAGAATGGAGGCCACTGTGTTCTTGGGGACCTTCAATGATGCAGACATGTTTTGGTATCCTTCGCCAGATCTGTGCCTCGACACGATCCAGTCTTGGAGCTCTACGGACAATTCCTTTGACCTCATGGCTTGGTTTTTGCTCTGACATGCACTGTTAACTGTGGGACCTTATATAGACAGGTGTGTGCCTTTCCAAATCATGTCCAATCAATTTAATGTACCACAGGAGGACTCCAATCAAGTTGTTGAAACATCAAGGATGATCAATGTAAACCGGACGCACCTGAGCTCCATTTTGAGTCGCATAGCAAAAGATCTGAATACTTATATAAACAGTATTTCTAATAAATATTTCTGAAAACCTGTTTTGATACTGATTACGGGGAAGAGTCTGTAGGGTGATGAGGAATTGTTTTGATACTGATTACGGGGAAGAGTCTGTAGGGTGATGAGGAATTGTTTTGATACTGATTACGGGGAAGAGTCTGTGGGGTGATGAGGAATTGTTTTGATACTGATTACGGGGAAGAGTCTGTAGGGTGATGAGGAATTGTTTTTTAAAATGTAATACATTTTTAAATAATGTAACAAAATGTGGATCAAGTCAATGGGTCTGAATACTTTCCCGAATGCACTGTATGTCCCTGCTCGTCCTGTTTCCTTTACCAGACCAGCTGAGCAGCCAATCCCGTCAGATCTGCTCTCCATCGCAAATGGTGACGGCGTCAATATTCTAGAGATGTGCAGTGGGACGGAGCGGGGAGGAAGGACCAGCGAAGGGGAAAAGATCTTTTGAAAAGTAACCCGAGTTGTTGCTTTGGATAGGATGACTATGGCCCTGAAATAATGCGGCAGGCTGAGCAATACGGTGACTGAGACGTAGGGAGGGACGTAGCTAGACAGGGAAAGGACATGTCTGTATAGAGAAGGAATGTAGACAAGACACCTTTAAGTGACATATGGTTTGGCATCATTCGTTCAGGATAAAAAAAATAGAATACAATCTGAGCAGCGCCACAGACCAGGTAATTGCCGCTGTCCAATCAGATTAGCTTGTACCATGCGATCATAGGCTGTATCCCAAATAGCACCCTACTCCCACAGGCTATAGTCAAAAGTAGTCCACTATAAAAGGAACAGGGTACAATGTAGGACTCAACCATGGTCTTGTATGATGAACAGGGAGAAGGGCACAAGATGAGATTGAAGGTTGGAGGACAGATATGAAGAGGGGGAACCCCCTAGGTCCCTTCCGTCCTCCCTGGTGAGAAATGGTCAGTAAGTGATAGGCTTCACTAGCGCTGAGCTACAGCTGGGCCAATTCCCTGCTCCCATTAGACACAAGGACAATTCAGGAGCACCACTTAAAAAGGTAATACGTAGCGCACATTGATTCAATCATTCAAGACTCGTGAAGGGTAATATCTATTGAGCCCATTGACCTAGTCTTCATTCTTTTGCTACCTTTGTCATCATCTTCTTTATCCATCATATATATTTCTGTCTTGATATGTATCAGTTGAATGGTGATCCAGTGACAGTAGCTAGCACTAAGGAACAGGAGACGTGGGAGGACGGTGGCTAACTGTGGCTGTGGATGCAGAGCCAGACCCATACGAGGACGGTGGCTAACTGTCTGGATGGCTACAGAGCCAGACCCATAGGAGGACGGTGGCTAACTGTCTGGATGGCTACAGAGCCAGACCCATAGGAGGACGGTGGCTAACTGTCTGGATGGCTACAGAGCCAGACCCATAGGAGGACGGTGGCTAACTGTCTGGATGGCTACAGAGCCAGACCCATAGGAGGACGGTGGCTAACTGTGGCTGTGGATGCAGAGCCAGACCCAGGACTGAGTGACGTAGACTCCAGCCAAACATTAGGCTACACTACACAGTGACTGCACCAAGTGTAAAGGCTACCATAAAAACTAAATCTAATATCCCTAACTGGGGGTGAGATTGGCTGATTTCTTTTAGGAAGTAAAGAGGATTCAAACCATCAATGTGTCCAAGACACGACAGTCTGGTTGGAGCGGCGAGGAGAGGAGAAGACACGACAGTCTGGTTGGAGCGGCGAGGAGAGGAGAAGACACGACAGTCTGGTTGGAGCGGCGAGGAGAGGAGAAGACACGACAGTCTGGTCGGAGAGGAGAGGAGAAGACACGACAGTCTGGTTGGAGCGGAGAGGAGAAGACACGACAGTCTGGTTGGATGGCAGCGAGCAGGCCGACACTAGACATCCATCGCCATTTGTAACAGCGAAAGGAGGACTGTTATCAAAAGGCCTTTTCGTAAAACAAGGATTTTTCTACCATTGAGTTTATTTCCTCTCGCTCGGGTCGCCTTAGTCCAGACAGTGTAAAAATTTTAAATTAATTGTTGGGAAGGGAAAACGCTTTTAGTGTAAACTGAAACGACTAAAAACAGATAAATGTAGAAAACAATTATGGACACACACACACACACACCAAAAATGTAAACGTAACATTCAAAAATGTCTAAGATTTTATTGAATTACAGTTCATATAAGGAAATCAATCAATTGAAATAAATTCCTTAGGCCCTAATCTATGGATTTCACACGACTGGGAATACAGATATGCATCTGTTGGTCACAGATCCCTTCAAAAAAGGGGCACGGATTAGAAAACCAGTCAGTATCTGGTGTGACAACCAATTTGGATATTGGCGGGCGGTAACTAACACGCGATCGTACACGTCGATCCAGAGCATCCCGAACATGCTCACCAAAACAGGTTCAATCGCGTCCAAAGCCCGAGCAGCAACAAACACGGTGGATAGCTGATATGAAATAAGACATTATCGCAGCATAGGACGAAAACATCTATTCCACTGTTCAATTACAGGGAGGAAGGGAGAGAGAGCGAGGAGGAGGAGGAAGAGGAGGGGAGAGGGAGAGAGGGGAGAAAAAGAAAAGGGAAAGAGAGCAGATTGAGAGAGTGTGAGAGCAAGAGCGGTAGACAGACATAGCCTGAATCTCAAACCTAAACACTTGGCCCCTAAAGGGCTCTTCACAGTGATTTCACAGTCACTGTGTAGTCTTTAAGCCCTTTATCGAGTCGGCACTTGCTGTTGTGTTCGATAGTGATCACTCAAGCCTGCAAGTGTTTTAGCCTAAATTTATATTGAGACTACGCGCACACACACAACATCCCAACTGCCACTTATCAATATTCCAAAATTCAAAATCCATTTGCGTCCCTTGTCTCCCGCAACAAGTCTCATCGCCTGAAACACTCGTTATGACGCAAGGGCAAATGGGGGCAGACCGTGATAAAGTTGTAAAAAAAATGACTACTCCTGCAATAACTATGTGCAATGTACACCGAGTATACTAAACATTAGGAACGCCATACCTCGTTCCAAAGGCACTTCAATCTTTTGTCTTGCCCATTCACCTCCTGAACAGTGTAATGGAATGTTTTAAGGATTAAAAATATTTCTTTAACCCTTCTCCTCCAATTCATCTACATTTAACAAGTGACATCAATAAAGGATCATAGCTTTCAACCTGGATTCACCTGGTCAGTGTCATTCTGTCAGGTTCTCAATGTTTTGCATACTCAAGTGTATATCGGTCGCCAGTGATTTCAGTCAGCTGGGATTTAGCACGGTGTAGCCTGCTAGCTAGCTTCACTGACAAACACAGGGATGGCATTTTGGCTAGCACTACCTAAGGATGTTGGACACTGCACTGAAACACATCCTGCAGCTTGTCACTTTAGGCTAGTTTGACAGCCCGCTGATAAGAGTTGTAGACCTGTTCCCAGCAGCCAGTCCGTACTTCAGTACGCTTCCAAAGCACCAATCACTACGTTGTGTCAGCTAAACGAGCAGCAGCAGACTCTCTAATGTACTGACTCAGAGAATAGCAGGCTGTTCGCTGCTTCATTAAAACTTGTTCATTGGGATAAAATTAATGTTTCTAACAGTAGCTAGCTAACTAGCTAGCTAACGGTAGGAGCATTGCATTTAGTGTTGCACCAGCTGGTTAGCGACTGGCTCAGGCTTAGCTAGCAAGTTAATAATTTTATTTCGTGAACATGATCAGACTTAACAAAAAAATACAAGATGGATGTAGATCTGGAAGTAAAAAAAAAATAAAATAAAAAAAAAAAAAATTAGATTTCTTGATATATTCAGACTATTTGAGGGCGACATAGCAGTGACTTACTGCTAGGTAACTTGCTAAGATCCATGGGAAGAAGTTGCTGCCAAGGGTAGGATGCCCATTCGATAACAAAGCTTCGGGAAGGACACAGTGGTGACCTGGCAACTAGCGTTTGACTCGATTGACTTGAGAACGCTCATGTCGAGTGATCCAAGTTCTCAAAGTCTCACAACAGTCGGTTCTTTACCGTCCGCGTTGTCTCAGAGAGCTGGGAGCGTTGTTACAGCAGCAGACAGACAGAGACAACTTTCTATCTTCTCATTATGGAAATACACTACCGTCGCATTTAAAAAAGGGTTAGCAGAGAGATCCTACCCCGGATTACATGGGAATGTCAGACGCTAGGGTAACATCACTCCTGATAAGGCTCAACTTTCTCCAGACAGAAAACTGTTGGAACTCAAGAAAAAGATTCTCTGTGCATTACAATTTAGAGACTCTCAGTGACATAAAAAGTCTAGACCAGAGAATGTGAGCAGAGCGTCCCCAACTTGATTGGTGCGCAGAGCAAGTTTCCTAAAGGCTGGAGCGCCAAAGGTTGCTTCAGTACCGCTCACTTCACGAGCTCAGGGCACGCCCGGCCCAGCATGCATCTGTAGTCTACTTGTGTGCTGCTACAGCCCCTTGCTTTAGCTACTGTCGTGGAGTTACCTAAATATTTAAATATACAGCTGCTAAATCAAGGTGACTTGCACAGATGAGGACCAAGAGTAAGACTGAGTGCAGTGATTTAGTGTTCGCAACTAAAGAATCATTGTGGAATCTGAAAAGACACGTGTCCTGAAAGAATTATGTACTACGTGCACATGCTAACAGAAAGGAACGAGGTGGGTAGCTAAGTGTGTCATCGATAGGTTACCATTGATCTGGTTCCAATAGGCCTGACATTACCTCTATCAAGGAGTTGTACGTTTTGATACGGATATTTTAAGGCCTACTTATGAATATCAATATTTAAAAAATTACGTCTGCATCCCTGCCCAGCCTGGCAAAATCGGCATGAAGGGTGTTTAACATCCCCAGCGGCTCTGCAAGCGCAGAGAGGGCAGTCTCCGCTGCCGGCCTGCTCTCCAGACACCATGCCGAGAGGGCAGTCTCCGCTGCCGGCCTGCTCTCCAGACACCATGCCGAGAGGGCAGTCTCCGCTGCCGGCCTGCTCTCCAGACACCATGCCGAGAGGGCAGTCTCCGCTGCTGGCCAGCTCTCCAGACACCATCACATGAGCCTGAAGCCATAGACTGTGGCAAAACTCGTGTTTCTAAAAGTGAATTCAAACCTAAGGCATTTTGTTTAATTTAATTCTAAGTCAAAGCTTACATACTTAATTCATAGACTAATGAATTAATACAACGAAATGTTTAAAACGCTGAGCACTTATTTTCCTGCCAGCCTAGTGTGATGCACTCCCAAATGCGTCACAATGTATTTCTTTGTGGGCTAATAGCATTGAAACAGGTTAATAATATACACCACCACCCCCAATTGTTTTTTAATAATCATTATCGTTCCTTCTTTTTAGAGTGTTTATATGCTGTTTAATACGACATGTAGTCGATTTCAAATGATGAACACTTCTTAGTCACCTTTTGTGACTGTACATAGTCAAAGATTTCCTTCATTTTGGGTCAGACTCAGTGAGCATAGCCTTGTTATTGAGAAAGGCCGCCGTAGGCAGACCTGGCTCTCAAGAGAAGACAGGTATATGTGCACACTGCCCACAAAATGGAGGTGGAAACTGAGCTGCACTTCCTAACCTCCTGCCAAATGTCTGACCAGAGACAAATATTTCCCTCAGATTACACAGACCCAAAGAATACGAAAACACAAATCCAATTTTGATAAACTCCCACATCCATTGGGTGAAATACCACAGCGTGCAATCACAGCAGCAAGATGTGTGACCTGTTGCCACAAGGGCAACCAGTGAAGAACAAACACCATGAGAGACAGAGAGACTCCTACCTGTCCATGTAGTGAGTTAGTAGCAGAAAGGAGAGATGAGAAGAGACTTACATTGCCCATATACTCAGACAACAGGTCCTGCAGAGCCTGACGGACAGAGTTGCACTCGGCCACGATGCGCTCGCGCCGGTCATCACGGGTACAGGACGAGTCGGCCATGAGGGCGGCGCCACTAATGATGCTCTCCAAGCGCTCTTCCAGAGACGGTCGGAAACGCTCCTCGCTAAACGCCAGGGGCTCCACGATGATCTGCTTCTGTTGAGTTAGAGAACAGAGTTAGAACACAGAGTTAGAACACAGTGAGAGAGCGAGAGAGAAAACACTGAACGCGCGAGAAAGACGAGATAGATAGAGTCAGGAGAGACAGACAGAGAGAAGAGACAGAGATGACAGACGTTCTGTTAACCCTGCAGGGCAGTTTGACATCTAGACGTCTTCATTTTCAAAAGACCCAGACGACAGATACCTATATAGTTAGACCACATCCCAAATAGCACCCTACTCCCTAGGTAGTGCACTCCTTTGGACTAGTGCATATAGGCCTCTGGTCAAAAGTAGTACCCTATAAAAGGCAATAGGCTGCCATCTTAGTTTGAGGCCCAGAGGTACAGGGTGGTGGAGAGAGAGCGAGGTCCAATCTGTCTGAGCACTGACATGGAGAAGACGACAACAAAACAGCTCCTGTGGAGGATGGGTTGAGTTTCCACCTCGCTATGCAAGTGTCCCATCTTACCCTGGAGGTCACAAGTACTGCTGCTCTTCCGTTCGACCTGATAACTGCATCCCCTTGGTGTCTAAACCAATCCCTGAGAGGGGAAGAATAACTTTTTTTTTTAAAAAGCAGTGGAACTGTTTATATGTCTGTTGGTTGTCTTTCCCTCTGTCTATACCAGTGGTACAGGTATCATAGATGGTAAGGGGGATGATCAGGCCAAACCATCTACCTAATACTATTACAGATTTGACTGCTGGGTTGAGTTTCTCAAATCACACAACACAGCCCCTGCTCTCTCCAACTCTTTCCTCTTTCTCTCCCTACCTCCTCTCCCATCTCTCCTGCTCTCTCCTTACCTTGCCCCCCTCCCTTCTCCGATCCCTCCCCCTCACAACTTCCCATCCATCTCCCTCTCCCATCCATCCCCCTCTCCCATCGTGCNTAGTAAGTGTATTGACAGGCACAAGACATTCTCCATAAAAGCTTTCTATAATCACTACAGCTAGCTAGGCCATTAACTATTCAATGGCCAATCTGCTTTTCTTTTCAGGATTAAAAGGCAACCGACAATCTTTGTTTCTTTATTGGCGACTCAATAGTTTAGCTAGCTGTATTCTAAAGAAAGGATCTCATTGATAGTCATTGCAATTGTGGGGGCCTCTTGAGTGTATGTATTGGTTTATGTAATAGCACCCTTTGATGGTGTGTCACCTTGGGGTCTGTATCAAATGGTGGATTAGAGGGAGACTGGGAACAGAGGCACCACGGCTCCAAATTAGCTCCCTGCACACTAGGGTTAAGTCCCAAATGGCACCCTATTCCCTATATGTGACCGACCGCCTTGATTCAGTCCTATGTAGCAAAATTAGAAAGTCTGTTTTTTACGTTGGTTAATAAAAGCAGAGACTCAGAGCTACAAAATGGTATATCATACACTGCATTTGATGAACAATGGGAAAGTAATTATGCTTTAAAAGTTGATAAACTTGTAACCTCACTTGAGAAAATGGCCCCTGAATGTTTTGGTAGCTACTGGAGAGCTCTTCTTTTGTCTCCACCCAATTCAGCATCGTTCACACCCTCTTAAGCTTTAGCCCCGCCCATCTCTAAGGGTTGATCCGAGTGCTCTGTCCTAACAGTCATGCACCCTGGCTAACGTTGGCTAGCTTGCTAGCTACTTCCACGCACACATGAGAGAACAGCTCACTGAACATTACTCGCCCTAGCAGAGCTGATTAGGCTGTTATGTTATAGAATTGTAGTTTATCTATCAGCTGAATATCAACTGTCGGGTGACTCCCTGCGTGGGAAGAAATGTGTTCCAATAAGCCCAGTCACTACGCAAAATGTCTACATGCAATTTAAGGAAAATACAATAAAAAATGGTAATGATTAAAAAAGAGCAGGATCCCAGCTTTCCATGGGTGTTTTACAAAAATGGGAGTGTCTGGCATGACAAAAAAATAAAAACGTAACCACGGGATTCACGGCGGCCATTTGAGTTGCATGAACGGTAAGCCAATATTCAATGTAAAATTCACACAGCTACAACAAAAGGGCGGAGACTGCCCTTTTTTTAGGACATTAAACAAGCAACAATATCATATTTAGTAAACAATGCAGAGGACCAACCACACGCTGCATCCAGACAGGGTGGCCACGCTGCATCCAGACAGGGTGGCCACGCTGCATCAAGACAGGTTGGCCACGCTGCATCAGACAGGTGACCATGTGCTAAAATAGCACACCTGCCTGATAAAAGATATTGCTTTTCATCAACATGTTATTTGGCTCATTTCTGGGGGGGAATATGACATTTTAATTGTGTTTAATATAGGCTATGCGTCATCATTGAGTTGGGGATGGGTATATGTTTGTTTTGTAAACTATCAGAGTAAATATGAGATTTTATGGCTATAATATAAAAAAGGTACTGGCACACACCTCAAATGAAATAAAAACAACAATTTAAATTATGCATGTTTAACTTTTCACTTGGTACAAGCCCTGACATAAGGTGCCACGGAGTGAGTCGCTCCAGGCGCAGAGGGAGAAGAGAACTAGAGAGAGCAGAGCGAGAGAAATCAATCGTAACCAGTTACAAAAAAAACTTTCCCGCTGCCATTTAACCGGTTTCAAAACAAACTATTTAGATGTTATAATTCCAGGTTTATTAACTAGCCAAACCCCCCCCACACACACACACACTCCGCCATCCCCCGTCTGACCTCCTCCGGTTGAGTGTCACGTCGCCATGGCAACAGGCTCTCTCTCTCTCTCTCTCCCTCTCTCCCTCTCTCTCTGGGGGGTGTGCGCGTGTGTTCCTCTATGACTCACGCCCTGAAAGTTGCCCCGGCAGTGCTTGAAACAAGGCACCTTGGCCCGGAGTGAGGGAACTGGTCTGGAATGAATGCAGTGGAGCTGTATGGTCACCAGGATATTACTGATGTACAAGACCTGCGGCGGCGCTGCTGCTATGACGATGCAAATAACCCGCTGCCTCTGCTCTCGTCTCACTCCCTCTTTATCCCGTCCTCCCAGTCTCACCGGTCCTCTTCATCCATCTGCCTCTTCTTATACACATACCATCTGTCTGTGCTGCGGAGCCACTGTTACCTCCTCCCCTGAGCCGTTCTGACTGAGTACAACCACAGCACCTCCGCTCATCCCTAACCAGCTCGCCTCCCCCACTCCTCCTCCTCCTCCTCTCCAGGCCGAGAGACACCAGAGAACGACCCATCAAATCAACCAGTCAGGTTAATACCTGATGGAGTGGTGTTGCCACTGACCAGCTTGCTAGCCACTGGAGGAGACCTGTTGGGAGAGCACTACACTACTTTCTTTAAAGTAAACATTCCATTATTTACCTAGACAATATATGGCAAGTAATCATTTAAAATTGTACAGTGTACACCAGGTATAGCATATGCAAAATAAAACGCTGACTTGAGAAGTATTGTTTTATAACATTGTTACATAAATAGAATACTATAATTCATAATATAGCATGTGCAGTCTAAAATAATACGTTGATGTAACATGCTCAGTTCATGTGATATTACAGGAGGCGGCTTCAAAAGCTACCCCTACAGTTGTGATATTACAGGAGGTGGCTTCAAGAGCTACCCCTAACAGTTGTGATATTACAGGAGGTGGCTTCAAGAGCTACCCCTACTGCTGTGATATTACAGGAGGCGGCGCCAAGAGCTACCCCTACAGTTGTTATATTACAGGAGGTGGCTTCAAGAGCTACCCCTACAGCTGTGATATTACAG
>QNTS01006414.1:19996-41532 GCA_003317085.1 Hucho hucho | reverse complement strand
CTTTGGAAGTCTATAGGAGTGGACGCGCGCTCGTTTTTTCCGTCTTTAGAGCTCAGTTTATATTCCGGTTGATTTATTATAGTAAATATACGTAAAAGTGTTCCTAAGGATACATTTAAAACTATGTTTGATTGTTCTTGGACAAGTTTATAGGTATAAGATGAACGAGTTCGTCACGTTTCAATGGAGTAGTGGACGCTGTAGTTTCTGATTATAACGCGCGAACCAAATGGAGATTTATGGATAAAATACATTACTTTTTCTAACAAAAGAACCATGGATTGTCTTCGTTGGACACTTAGGAAGACCTCAGCAGAAGTTCTTCAACAGGTAATTGATTTGTTTTCGCTGTGAAATGTGTTGTGTGTGCCGTGATGGCTAATGAATTCATGGCTATGGGAAAAGTATGTGAGGTGCTACCCTCAAACAATCAAATGTTGTGCTTTCGCCGTAAAGCCTTTTTGAAATCTGACAACGCTGTGATATTGCCAAGAAAGAGCTTTTGATGAATATGGATTTTGAATTTGGCGCCTCACATTTCACCGGCAGTAGAATGGCAGTAGAATGGCCTTACTGAACAGCTCAGTCAGTATATCAAATTTCTGCCCTACTAGAGCTGCCCCGGTCAACTGTAAGGGCTGTTATTGTGAAGTGGAAACGTCTAGGAGCAACAACGGCTCAGCCACAAAGTGGCAGGCCACACAAGCTCACAGAACGGGACGGTCGAGTGCTGAAGCACGTAAAAATCCTCTGTCCTTGGTTGCAACACTCACTACAGAGTTCCAAAATGCCTTCAAGCAACATCAGCACCAGAACTGTGTCGGGAGCTTCATGAAATGGGTTTCCATGAGCAGCCACACACAAACCTAAGACCACCATGCGCAATGCCAAGCGTCGGCTGGAGTGGTGTAAAGCTCGCTGCCATTGGACTCTGGAGCAGATGAAATGTGTTCTATGGAGTGACGAATACCGCTTCACCATCTGGGAGTCCGACGGACAAATCTGGGTTTGGTGGATGTCAGGAGAACTCTACCTGCCCGAATCCATAGTGCCAACTGTAAAGTTTGGTGGAGGAGGAATAATGGTCTGGGGCTGTTTTTCATGGTTCGAGCCCCTTAGTTCCAGTGAAGGGAAATCTTAAACGCTACAGCATACAATGACATTCTAGATGATTCTGTGCTTCCAACTTTGTGGTAACAGCTTGGGGAAGGCTCTTTCCTGTTTCAGCATGACAATGCCCCCGTGAACAAGGCGAGGTCCATACAGAAATGGTTTGTCGAGATCGGTGTGGAAGAACTTGATTGGCCTGCACAGAGCCCTGACCTGAACCCCATCGAACACCTTTGGGATGAATTGGAACGCCGACTGCGAGCCAGGCCTGATCACCCAACATCAGTGCCCGACCTCACTAATGCTCTTGTGGCTGAATGGAAGCAAGTCCCCCGCAGCAATGTATTTGTATTTATTATGGATCCCCATTGGTTCCTGCCAAGGCAGCAGCTAATCTTCATGGGGTCCAGCTAAATTAAAGCAGTTTATACAATTAAAAAAACATTATTCATAACAGATGTCACAACACTAAGTGTGTGCCCTCAGGACTCTACACCACTACCACATATCTACAACACAAAATCCATGTGTATATAGTGCATATGTTATAGCGTGTGTACGCATGTATCTGTGCCTATGTTTGTGTTGAGTCACAGTCCCCGCTGTTCCAGGAGGTCTATTTGTAGCCATTTTTTAAATCTAATTATACTGCTTACATAACATAACTTACCTGATGTGGAATAGAGTTCCATGTAGTCATGGCTCTATGTAGTACTGTGTGCCTCCCATAGTCTGTTCTGGACTTGGGGACTGTGAAGAGACGTGGGTGTCCAGGCTGTGACCAGTAGTTTAGACAGACAGCTCGGTGCATTCAACAAGTCAATACCTCTCATGAATACAAGTAGTGACGAAGTCAATCTCTCCTCCACTTTGAGCCAGGAGAGATTTACATGCTTATAATTAATATATATGTTAGCTTTCTGTGTACATCCAAGGTCCAGCCGTGCTGCCCTGTTCTGAGCCAATTGCAAATTGGCACCTGACCACTTTTCTAGGATGCTTGATTGTTTTTCAATGCTTTACTGGGAGGCTTAGCAGAGGTAGACATGATCAGGTTATTTATATTAGTGCAGGGTGAGCTGCAGACTTCTTACTAGGAGGGCACACCGCCCTAGTACAGGTTGTAGAGCTCCGGGTCCGTCGGCGCCATGATTACCGCATACAATAGCTGTAGGCTAAGCAGGGGCATTCAGGGGAGTTAGAGGGACATACATTAGATTACTAACATTGTATCTTCCAACGCCCCCTGGGATAATGTACATTTACTGAAGCATTATGACAACTCAGCGACACAAAAATGGTAGGGATTAACTGAGCTGGGCTTGGGTCATTGATAAGTCTTTGTCTCAACGCAGCCTTATAATGCCGTGAAAGACGCCAGGAACCCAAATGATTTGGGGTGGATCCCATCCTCCTTATAATACGAGCTTTGTTTCCAGAAGGTATCAGAATTGTCAATAAACGTTACACCCACAGTGACGCAATATTCTCCTAGCCAGTTATGGAGGGCTAACACCCTGCTGAACAGTTCAGTGCCACGATTTAGGGAAGGGCAGAGGGCCAGATATTATGGGCCGTCTGTTAGTGTCAAGAAGTGACCCAATACGTTCTTTAAAATACATCTTCAGCTGTTCTGAGCTGCCCTTCATAATGTCATTGAATCCCACATGAACTATGATAGACTCAATTTCCTGAAGCCGGCTTAAAAATGTTTGGGAGCAGCTTATTGAAGTCCTGTACAAGCGCACAACTTGAAAAAGCCATGCATGCACGTGTGTAAAATCATCGAGGATAACACAAATTCTGAGACGCATTTCCATCGTGGTCATCATATCAGAAAATGAGTCTGTCCTAAATGGAACCCTTAAATTTAAAATGCACTACATTAGACCAGAGCCTGCAGGAGTTTCCTCTGTATTTTAGGACAACAGTCAAGCTCCACTAGATTAAAATTCCAAATATTGAATAATCTATTGGCAAAAGGTTAAGGTCGTAGTTGAGGCTTTGCACTGTTCACGACCAAATTAACAATCTGGGATTTTGCCACCATCTGAAACCCTGAGTTTTGGGGTCAGCAGCATTAATCTGATCCAATCCTGGATTACAAGGCTTCCTGGACTGAATTCAATCAAACCACAGGATAACATGTCAACAGGTTTAAAGGCATATTTACAAAGGGAGAGCGAATGAGAGGGGGGGGGGGCAGAGAGCACGAGAGGGGGGAGAAAAGCAAAAGAGGGATACAAAGAAAAACAAAGTTTATCACACTTGGGCTGGGTCACTACAGCGGGAACATCCCCTCACATCTCTCCCTGACCTACAGCGGGAACATCCCCTCACATCTCTCCCTGACCTACAGACACTACAGTGGGAACACCCCCTCACAGGCTGGGGCCTGTTCCCTCCCTGCCTCCCACATAGCACCCTAGATACTTTACTCTATTAGTGGTCATGAGGGAAAGATTACTAGAGACGGATAGGGTAGAGGGCCCCATAGCCCGGAGGGTAGAGGGCCCCATAGCCCGGAGGGTAGAGGGCCCCATAGCCCGGAGGGTAGAGGGCCATACAGTAGGGGATATGTTTTATTTTAACCCATCCCTACACCCCACTATAGTAGGGGACTTACGTCAAAGTTGTTGAGAGCGTAGGCCAGCTCTCCTCCCCCGGCAGGGTGGTTGAAGGCAGCATCATCTGAGACGGTGGCCTGGGCAGCATCAGAGATGCCTGAGACAGCCTGCTGAAGCTGCTTGTAGATCAGGTCACGGTTCGCCTGGAGAACGGAATTAAATTCAAATGTTATTTAGGGGGAACCAAAGATAATAAAATACATCAACAAGATGAGTCTCTGAAGCGCTTTGAGAGTCTGTATGTAATCAGCTCTTGAAGTTCAATTGATCAGCTCTTGAAAAGCATTCATTAGAACAGTTTAAAGACAAGGCAAAGTCACAAAACATTTCAAATATTGTTACGTCCCAAATGGCTCTTGGTCAACATCAGTTCACTATTAGGGAACAAGGTACCATTTGGGATGCACCCACTTATATTACAGACCTTGTATGCGGCCACGTCCGGGTGTTGGAGGCAGGCGCGGGAGGCGGTGTAGAGCATGGGGATGTTTCTCTGGAGAACACCGCGGGCGGCCGCCATCTGATCCTTATGGTGAACATCCTTCAACTCCTACAGAGAGGGGAGAGCGAGACAACAGTGTTATTACACTATCTGAAAACATTACATCGTTTCAATAGCAGCGATGCAGAATTATTAGATACAATATACTAACACACACACACACGGGCTCGGGGAGGGGAGGGAAGACGGGCATAAGAAGGATGAGAAGAGGTGACCCTTTCGATTCAAGACCGTCAAGTGATGCCCTCATGTAAACAATTATGCCAGAGCTGCTCGGTCTAAGCGACCTAGATTCTCCCCTTGTGGTGATAAAGCACACCGTCATAATCAGGCCATTCCAATCATCACTGCAGCTTTAATGCACAGCTCTGCACTGCTGTCTCCCAGTGTTACAGTTTCTATAGAAGAGCCAGGGAGACAGCAGACTGCTGCCTCCCAAATGACAATATTCCCTTCATAGTGCACTATAGGCCCTAGTGCACTAATATATATATATATATATGGAATAGGGTGCCATTTACGAGGTACAATAAACGGATGCCTTGGCATGAAGGAAATCAATGCCACACCACCACATGGCTGTACGTTCGCATTTTAGTCTACTAAAAAAATTAAATAGGAAGGGACATATTTATTTACGACCTGGTTGTTTGTTGCTGAACCAAATCCAAACCCGACAAGACTGGGAAGACAAATAGGAAAATAAAGCATTAGGGCCAAAACAATAGCATGTGAGATATAACGAGCAGATTCTTCTTCTATAATGTGTGCGTGTCCTATCTGAACAGCCTTGTGACGCTGCTCCATCCCATAACTCAGCCATGTCACCTGCCAAACTCCTCATGAAATATGAAATGCACTGTCAGACCCGTTCCCGTAATGGATCTGGTCACCCTGTGATGCCTCTTTTCGTTCCCTCACCTCTGGGTTGTTTTTTTTGTTGTTTTTTTTTAACAGCTGAAATGTACAGATATTGTCCTTATACCTAACAACCTGTTACATTCTGAAATGGTTGCTGTAGCTTTAAAATGTTGCTTGACTGCACTGAGCTACTGAATTCCAGGCGAGAAGCATCTCCCCAGGTAAATTACTAACACTTGGTCCATATCCATGATATTGATCAAATGAAGCCAGGTTAATAATTAGGAAACTTTATTACGTAGCTAGTGTAAGCCCAAGAGCTCCTATCTAGCTATGGTTCAACAAAACAAAAAAAAACAACGTCCGCTTTCAGCTAGCCAGCACGTTTACAAAGATTTGTATAACTTAAACTTGAAGATAGTTCCCTCTGGAAACGACAGGCTGAGGTCTAATTTAGTCACGGTGGGCAGAGCCTAGCAGGAACTAGCAAGATCCTACTGGAGCAGTCTAGCAAGCATTTGCATATTTCTGTTAGGCAACGCCTACTCGGAAGCAAAAACTTCATTTGCCTTTCCTGCTCCTAAACAGTTGCTCTTTTTTTTTTTTATAACTTTGGCAAAGTCTACAAAAACTGAGTTCGTAGCAGATTCTAGGTTTTGGGAGAAAAGAAAAACTGTATTGGAGATTGATGAAACATTTGATGAGAAAAATTAGCAGAATGGTCGGGACAAAATCCATGTCATTCCATCTTCTCCCAATGCCGGCCACTGGGCTTCCTCTCACTAAGTGAGCAGAAACGGTCAAGTGGATGCTTCACATTTATACATAAAGTTGAAATATCTGGTCTCATTGTTCTGTGACGTTTCCGCGAGGAATGCAAGAAATGCTGTTTAGTTATATATTATAATATGAATGACGCTATAACATTACTGTACTTTTATATTCGTACGAGAGGGGTAAAAGTTCATTATTGACATGCTAACGGGTTGCTTGATCATGTAAAAAAAAAAAAAGGGGGGTGGATACCTAGTCAGTTGTACAACCGAATGCCTTCAACTGAAACGTGTCTTCCACATTTAACCCAAACCCTCTGAATCAGAGAGGTGCGGGGGGGGGGGCTGCCTTAATCAACATCCACGTCTTCGGCGCCCGGGGAACGGCGTGTTAACTGTCTTGCTCAGGGACAGAACGACAGATTTTTACCTTGTCAGCTCTGGGATTCGATCCAGCAACCTTTCGGTTACTGGCCCAACGCTCTAACCACTAAGGCTACCTGCCTTAGCATTTGTTAGCTAGCTAGCAGGGGTTAGCTGTGTATTGTCAGCTAAAATAAACCCGTTGTCTGCTTGTGGATTGTTGCATTATTCAATAGGTTTTAGAAATTGCTTGGATTGTTAAATAGCTTGTGCTTACAGGCTAGTGGGTACTGTGATATTTACGGCCAATTTGAGCTGCGAACCAAGTATGTCGCGTAGCCAGCCACAACAGAAGACAAAGCACGGATGAATAGAAAAAAATCCCTTTCGCCACTCCACTACCTCGGACTCCATCTCTCATAGTGTAGATAGATGTTAGTAGCTAAGCCACCTACTGAGGCTCTAACATCTATCGCCCACGTCTTCCCTTCCTCCAGTCACAGCAAACATTCATAGCCCTTCACCCACTCGGTCATCTCCATCCCAGACACCTCCCTTAGGACGGCCCTGACTGCTGTCTCTTGGCAGCCATCTCACTCCCAGCCATGCTCCCTGTCCCTCCATCAGACAGTCCGGTACATACCTGCTGTCTCTTGGCAGCCATCATGTTGAGTTTGTCCACCTCTGGTTTCAGGGCCTTGTACTGGATGCCCAGGTCCTGCTCTGTTCCAGCGTTACGCATCTTCACCAGGTTCTCCTCCACCTAGAGGGGTTACAGAGAAACACACGGTTTAGATAGGAACATAGGCAGGGGGTATCCCCAAAGAATGTAAGAGGGGCGTTGTGGACTTGGGAATTGGAGAAATTCTCTGAGAGATGCTGGAAACATCAGCGTTGAGAGAGCTGGAAGGAAGAAGATAATCTCTCCTTATTTGATCATGTCAGCGGTAGGTTTGGAAATGACAACGGAAATGAAGTCTGGGAGAACAGCACAATGAAGATTCAGGTTCAACAGCTCCTCATATTCAGATCCTATCCTACCTTACAGTTCACATGAAGGTCTGTCCCAAATAAACACTATCCCCTACATGGAGCACTACTTCGACTAGGGCCCATCGGTTTGTGCTCTCTAGGCCATAGGGCTCTGGTCAAAAGTATTGCATTATATGGTTAAGGGTGCCATTTGGGACTAAGACAAAAATCTTTGCTATGAAGGTTATTCTTTCCGTGAGTTGCCAACACAGTCAACATGTCTCTCTCCACTCAACAGTCCATTAAAAGACCAGTGCTTAGACTACGGTATTTGGTCAATGATTCATTAGCTAATAGCTGTTCCAACAGAAAAACAGTTTGCCCTCAATCTTCATAAAAAAAAATACACACTAGCTATATCAGCACAAAGTGCAAAACGCATACAATATGCCTAGTGTTCAGGAAAAAAAGGGGACTTCCATCTACATTTATGAGGCAATTGAGTGGAAGAAACACACTAGTTATTTAAAAAAGTTAATTAAAAATATAAACCTTCCTGAAATACACAAAAATATGTGGACACCTGCTCGTCAAACATCTCATTCCAAAATCATGGCCATAAATAAAGAGTTGGTCCCCCCTTTGCTGCTATAACAGCCTCCACTCTTCTGGGAAGGCTTTCCACTAGATGTTGGAACATTGCTGCAGGGACTTGCTTCCATTCAGCCACAAGAGCATTAGTGAGGTCGGGCACTGATGTTGGGCGATTAGGCCTGGCTCGCAGTCGACGTTCCAATTCATCCCAAAGGTGTTCGATGGGGTTGAAGTCAAGGCTCTGTGCAGGCCCGTCAAGTTCTTCCTCCGCCATCTAGACAAACCATTTTTGTGTGGACCTCGCTTTGTGCACGGGGGCATTGTCATGCTGAAACAGGAAAGGGCCTTCCCCAAGCTGTTGCCGGAAGTACAGAATCATCTAGAATGTCATTCTATACTGTAGCGTTGAGATGTCCCTTCACAGTAACTAAGGGGCCTAACTCAAACCATGACAGGCCCAGATCATTATTCCTCCTTCACCTTAACTTTACAGTTGGCACTATGCATTGGGGCAGGTAGCGTTCTCCTGGCTGCCGCCAAACCCAGATTAGTCTGTCGGACTGCCAGATGGTGAAATGCGATTCGTCACTCCAGAGAGCGCATTTCCACTGCTCCAGAGTCCAATGTTCATCAAGCTTTACACAGCTCCAGCCAACGCTTGGCATTGCGTTATATTATATAGATGGTAGCAGAAGGTGAATGTTTAACTTTTGTTGAACACATAGCCAGATGACGCAGCGTACCATTTTGTGCAATGACGCTGTAGGTGTGATCGAGGCATTAGGCTTGCATGCGGTTGCTCAGCCATGGAAGCTCCCGGCGAACAGTTCTTGTGCTGACGTTGCTTCCTGAGGCAGTTTGGAACTCGGTAGTGAGTGTTGCAACCGAGGACAGATGACTGTTACGTGCTTCAGCACTCGGCGGTCCCGTTCAGTGAGCTTGTGTGGCCTACCACTTCGCCACTGAGCCGTTGTTGCTCCTAGACGTTTCCACTTCACAATAACAGCACTTAGAGTTGACCCGGGGTAGCTCTAGCAGGGCAGAAATTTGATATACTGACTGAGCTCTTCAGTAAGGCCATTCTACTGCCAATGTTTGTGTGTGGAGATTGCATGGCTGTGTGCTCACGACAAATAGCCGAAGGGGTGTCGACATACTAAAGGTACACTATATATATACACACCAAAGTAAGTTACATATCAACTTCCTCCTCCTGTACAGTAAAATGTTAATCAGTCCCAAAACGCACCCTAGTCCCTATATAGTGCACTGCATAAACAGTAGGCTGCATCCCAAAGGGGACCCTATGAGCCTACTTTAGATGTGGTTGACAGAAACAATAAACATAAACAAACGTGCCAGATGATTTGTTGTCTGTAGTTCCTGGGTAGTAGTCAGTGCTCCTCTGCCTAGACAGCACAGCTCGCCTGCCCTACCGTAGCGAGTCTAGGCCACATGTTAACACGATGTGATAGCTAGCTTACTGACTACACTTTTCACAGAGCGAGCTAGAGAGAGAGAGCGAGAAGGGCTACGGTCTGTCCTAATACTGTAGCTCTAGGCCGGGCACCTCATAAGGGGCTCTGGTCAAAAATAGTGTACTTTATAGGGAATAGGGTGTCATTTGTGGCTAAGCTGAAGTCAAACTCTGGGTGAGAACACTAACCCCATCAAACTAATGCCTAAGGAGTCAGACCATATTTAGTCTACATTTAACTAGGCAAGTCAGTTAAGAACAAATTCTTATTTTCAATGATGGCCTAGGAACAGTGGGGTCAACTGCCTTGTTCAGGGGCAGAACGACAGATTTGTACCTTGTCAACTCGGGGATTCAATCCGGCAACCTTTCGGTTACTAGTCCAACGCTCTAACCACTAGGCTACCTAGCGTAGTCTTCCACTGAGAACTGACGAAAGATTAAAAATGGAGACATTTTTAGACATGACGGCCCAGTTCACAGTAACCATCTCCTAGAGGGCTAGAAGCTAGCTGTAGTCTAATATTATAGAGGCCCGAGGCTAGGTTAGCTGTATTTCTCCAGTTGCATCTCCAACAGAGTTAGCCAGGCCTGAGGCCTAGCTGTAGATTAGCCAGGCCTGAGGCAGCTATATATATATATATATATATATGCGTGTGTGTTACTATTGACCAAGGCTTATAGGTGTAGGTCTGCACGATTCCCTCTCCCGCATGGAAAAACAAGACCAAATAAAATATAACATCTCAGGATTCAGCAACTCTGTCAATATAATATGATTCTACAATCCACCCAGAGCATGCCCGGCAGTATCCGTATGAGCATCCCAAATGGCAGCCTATTCACTATGTGCCCTGGTCAAAAAGCAGTGCTCTACATAGGGCGCCATTTGGGACTCAGCCTCTGGAATGCGGAAAAGAGCAATGGACGTCAGTCTCCTGCAGTTGGCTGGCAACACCAGGGTGGCCAGTGTCCAGAGAATGCCAGGGCTGACCGCCCTCAGAGAGTCAGATACAGCTAAAGCACTGCCTCAGTCTGGATGGGTCTTAAACGGCACCCGTTGCCCTATACGGTGACCTTCTTTAGACCAGGGCCCCTGTGGAATAGGCACTACATTGGAACTAGGGTGCCATTCCGGATACGGCCCCTGGTCAACAATAGTGCACTACATAGGGATCATGTTGCCATTTGGGACACAGTCCAAGTATCTGGAAGGCACTAACACAGTGAAGTGCTGGGCTATAAACAGAGACATAAGATAAAGTAAAGTGGAAGAACTCAATGTTAAAGAGCCAGTATGGGAAGTTCTTTTTAAAAAGAATAACCCCAACTAGAACACAGGGTGGTGCCTAGCCCACAAGGCAATACCATGCATAACTGTGGATGGCTTCCTAACCTCAAGAGTAGAAACTAGTGCTTTTCTGTCAAATCTCTTTCTGCTTAGTTCCACAGTAAATCACGGCATTTCTGTAGAGGCCCAGGCCCGTATTCATAAAGCGTCGCACAGTAAAGAGTGCTAGCTGTCCATATCATTTATGACCTTAAAACGGTTCCTAGATCTGCACTCGATCTGGTCCGAGACAATACATAAGTAATTTCCTTTTCAACCTGCTGTCCCCGTCTGAGCTTGACGAATGACAGACGTCTTCCATTTTACAACCTGGCTATAAAATAAATAAAAAAAAGTGACTCCACTTCATCGTTGACGTTGTTTGACACAATGACTTCACTGTCTGGCTGTGTCGTTATATCAGAACAGGTTACATNTTCAGTTGCAGCAGCAGCTTGTAGACATCAGACATGTCGGCCAACACCAGCAGGTGAGTGACAGCAGAGAGGAGGGCCCTGGCGGCACGGACCATGTTACCCCTCTTTACCGAGGAACAGGGGTCCTCTGCAAACTCTCCTGATGCCTGCTTCATGGATTCACCTGAGGGACAAAGAAGGAACGACAGGACATTACAATTTGACAGTTAGGACATGTCCCAAATGAAATGTCCCAAATGAAACCCTATAAAAAAAAAAAAAAAAGGAAGCATTGTCCCCGACAGAACAGCCCAAAAGGTCCTTGATGAAAAGGTAGCGCACTGTAAAAAAGGGGATAGGGTGCCCTTACAAAGGCATGTTAAAGTGAAGGAGCGTTAGGGGAGACCAGCTCCACTGTCACACAGAGTAAACCTGTCACAGAGAGAGGAGAAAAAGGACCGCTGACATCAGTCTTAATTGGATGCATGTATTAGCATAAATCAACCACAGAGAGCATCTCAGGGCAGAGAGAAGAGTGAGGTAGATATTCCATTGGCTCAGTGGGTTGGGAGCTCAGTATTCGTCACACCAGGGGTTCAGGAATTTGATTCTCACACAGACTGCAATTCCTGAATATACACTACATTTTAAAGAAGCAATCTGCGATTCAAAACAACAAAAAGTCACCCTGTTTTGGTTATGTCTGGAGGTATAGGGGCTGGGGAATCTAAACTAATCTCAGACTAACCAGCCATGAGATCAAGATGATCAGTGTGTGTGTGTTCTCTCTCTATATATAATTGAGATAGTTTGGGAGAGTGTGCAAAGCTGTTAGGCAAAGGGTGGCTACTTTGAAGAATGTCAAATATATTTGTTTATCACTTTTCAGGATACTACATGATTCCATGTGTTATTTTACAGTTTATGTCTTCACTATTATTCTACAATGTAGAATATAGTAAAAATAAAGAAAAACCCTTGAATGAGTAGGTGTCCAAACTTTTGACTGGTACTGTGTGTGTGTTTAAATCAGACCATTGGCATCAGATGTGCACCCGGCACAGTCAGAAGAGGACTGGACACCCCTCATAGCCTGGTTCCTCTCTAGGTTTCTTCCTAGGTTCCGGCCTTTCTAGGGAGATTTTTTCCTAACCACCGTGCTTTTACACCTGCATTGCTTGGCTGTTTGTGGTTTTAGGCTGGGTTTCTGTATAGCATCAGCTGATGTAAGAAGGGCTTTATAAATAAATTTGATTGATTGATGTGTGCCAGCCTACCTAGTTCATGACGTCTTTTAAAAGCAGCCAGTCACCAACTACTTCTCACTTGTGTTGTATCCGTCATTGCGTCTACATTCATCCCTGGATAAAGTGATGTGTGCCTGGCTGGCAGCGTTTCCCCCATATCTACCTGTGCACAGGCGGAGCGGTAGGCCGTCTAGTACGAAGACTGAAAACAAGCCTAGATGCATCATTTTAATACGGGCACCCTAGAAATGGCATTTTGGTAAGGCTTTGTGCCCTACCAATGAAGAAATACCTAGAGTAGCTAATCTTATCTAAACCATTTAATCTAAACTATTTACCAATTGGCTTAGCTAGTCTGTTGGTTCGTAGCGTTTGCGAAGACTAACAACAAAATACTCTAATTGCTAGCTTGAGCTGGTATACTACTCCCTCCGTCCACCCGTCTGTCTCGTCCTCTCAAAAAACTCAGAAATAATTACCCATGAACCTCTGCTCCTCCGCAGGCAGCTGCACGCAAATGTAGGCATGCTGCTGCTAATGTCAGCCCCAGAAAACACTCCCTCTCCCTGGCAGCCCAGTAGTACTTTCAGGGGGAAAAATATAACTCCCTTTATAATCATCATATTCCACTCTCCTCCCCTAAGCCCAGGCTACCAAGTGAGTCCCTAATGGCACCCTATATAGTGCATTACTATGAGCCCTGGTCAAAAAGGTAGTACACAATTACAGGGTGTAATTTGGAGCGCATCCACAATAGGCCCACTGCTGGGCCTGATACCAGTCAAGGCCTCAGAGCAGAACATAGTAGAGGCTGGTTGGGATCCAGGCTGAGAGTTAATTGCATTAGAATGTCATTTGAGTTGAGGAGGAGGAGAAAAGGATGACGGGGAGATGAGAAGGGCATGAAGGAGGGAGGAGAGAAAGGCAGTCTGACACCGTAAGTAAAGATACCTTAATAGAAACAGACTCAAGTAAAAGTGTCCCGTAAAATACAAATATTTTATTTTCAATACACTTAAGTATAAAAAGAAAGTGTAATTTCAATAATACTTAAGTATCAAAAGTATAAATCATTTAAAAATCTGTATATTAGGAAAACCAGACAGCACAATGTGTTTTGTATTTAATTTTTTTACAGATAGTCAGGGGCACACTCCAACACTCAGACATAATAGAAAAATGAAGCATGTGATGTGTGAGCCCGATCAGAAGCAGTAGGGATGTCCTCTTGATAAGTGCGTGAATTGGATAATTTCCCTGTCCTGCTAAGCATTCAAAAATGTACTTTTGGGTGTCAGGGAAAATGTACGGCGTAAAAAGTACATTATTTTCTTTAGGAATGAGGTAAAGTAAAAGTTGTCAAATAAATACAGCACAGATACCAAAACAAACAACTTGCGTAGTACTTTAGAGTAGTTTTGCTGGAGTACTTTAAAGTAGTTTTAGTTATGTACTTTACACCACTGCACAGCAAGCAACATAACACAGATTCTGCCGGCGACCCAAAACACAACCAGTTAAAAGGTCAAATCCATGACAAAGGCTAGCTGTCGGGAACAAAGGATGTTCCTAGCCTCACACTACTATATAGACGACACAAGCAGACTCAGTTTGTTTAATGTACCAGGCACATGTACTTTGTGTTACAGTTGAATAAGCCTAGCCTACAGGCCAGAAAACACTGCATTCCACACCATCAAACACACTGCTTGATAGTTTAGAGAGAAAATGACATCTTAAAGTCAAACTAAACCAACAGTGTACAGTAACATAACGCAGTGCCTTCCGTCACCTGGTACAGTAACATAACGCAGTGCCTTCCGTCACCTGGTACAGTAACATAACGCAGTGCCTTCCGTCACCTGGTACAGTAACATAACGCAGTGCCTTCCGTCACCTGGTACAGTAACATAACGCAGTGCCTTCCGTCACCTGGTACAGTAACATAACGCAGTGCATTCGTCACCTGGTACAATAAGTAATGTAGTGTTACATCATGGGGTATAATAAGTAATGTAGTGAGTATTTGCTTGCTTGTGCTGCTGGGCCATAACTTAGACCAGAGGGAATGTGTCAACTCTTACAGTGGTGCTTTGTCTTGTTATAATACAGACCCAGGCCCGTCATAATATCAGATCTCATTTAAAATCATGCATGTTTTTGCTTAGGTCTTTGTCTTTACTATGCAGCGCACAGACCACCTTGCGCACTCAACTTCATTCAGCAAGAAATGTCGAGTTTCCTTACAGGCCTATTTGGCATAGGAACTGAAGCCAGCTGTATAGCCTGTTGTCCGTTTTCTTTAAAACAATTTCCATATTTTCATTAAATCCTCCATAGTTGTGCTTTATATGGCCTAAAATAAAGTGTTCATTTGGACAGCATATTATTCCATAGGCTAAAGGATACTGAATTTATATCAGTTATGAAAATATTACATATTACGCGGGGGGGGGTAGATCTGGTAAAATAAAAAAATGCCCACATTTGAACGTTTCAATAAAATTTAAACTGTCACAACTATTGAAATGGACACATTGTGATTTTAAAGACTAAGTGAAAACAGCCTCTGATTAAAGGGTTAAGGCTATACTGGGCTCTCAGGCATTATTCCAATTCAAATCAAGTCACAATTACCAGCTTTGGAATTGACATCAGTGAGCAGGCTTTCCGATTGTGGAGAGACATGGGTAGGGCAAACCAACAGAAAATGGTTATGAAATCTGGACCACAGAAATCCAATGTTTATACAAAAAGTCTGCCTTTTTCCCTACATTTTAACAGTCTAATACATCCATTTAATATAGGACCATCACAAAATCATGTATTTTCATTTAGTCTCATTATGAGACCTCGTTATCAGGCCTTTTCAAATGAACAGAAGACCACTGAGTTGACAGACTAAGCTATTATTCTAAAGGAGGTTCAACTTTAAGCCAAGGGCATCTTTTAAAACTAGTTTCATACTCCTCATGGTCTTCATAAATGAGAATATAGTACATTTTGTTTAATTTTTTTTTTTTTTTTTTTTTAAATCAGTATCTGTCCATCTCTCCCATTTTCAAGCAAAAAAAAAGATGCATGGGCAAATCACAAGACTAACATTGGAAATGCTGTGACGTGCTGCCCTACCCTGGCTAGAGGACATCCAGCTGAAGACATTGAATAAAATGTATTACAAGGAAATACAAGCTTTTTACCCTTTGAACCCGTTTGCCTGTATAGTTAAGACAATCCTGTTCATAACGCATGAGATCAACACATTGCAGAAAAACCTGATGTGCCGTTTACTGTCATTTGGGGGGGGCGCAATTTAGTCAGTTGAAACATAGATTGTGTATGTGTGCCATTCAGAGGGTGAACGGGCAAGAAAACATTTTAGTGCCTTTGAACGGGGGTATGGTAGTAGGTGCCAGGCGATTTGTGTCAAGAACTGCAATGCTGCTGGGTTTTTCCACGCTCAACAGTTTCCTGTGTGTATCAAGAATGATCCACCACCCAAAGGACATCCAGCCAACTGGACAAATGTGGGAAGCATTGGAGTCAACATGGGCCAGCATCCCTGGGGAACGCTTTAGACACAAATCTTACAGGATAGCAAAAAAATGTAACGTAGTACACAAGAAATTGTCTCATTCCGTTATCTGTAACGTTATATCGGTTCCATTCTCCGTGTAGCCTGCTGCTACAGGTAACTGCCAAAAATACTATTGTCTTAATAGGGCATTCGGCTACCACGAAGACACCAGAACAGCTTCAACGCACCTTGCATAGATTCTACAAAGTGTCTGGAACTTCCTGTGTGGAAGCACCCCATGCTTTCATCTTAACTTCATATCAGTTGTGTATTAAAAGAGTTTCCCTTATTTTGGAAGTTACCTGTAGAATGGACGGAGATGTATCGCAAGAAAATTGAATATAACGTTGCGGATAAAGTTGGTAATGGCAATTTCATGTGTACAACATCTAAAAAGACATGTATCACTATAACAAAAGTTTTGGTGTTCCTAAAAAGGACGTATTTGGGCATTTTTGGTGCCTCCATTCATTCATTCATTTATTTATTTATTTCGGGGCTCCCACACTACACAACGAGGATAAGGAAGTGAATCTGTTTGGGGTAACTCTCACAAACATGTGGGGGAAAGGGTGTGCTATAACATGCCATTCATTAAATAAATAGATATTTGGTTGTAAAAAAATAAAAAGTAATTTAAGATTCTCACCAAGACAGGCAGAGAGTCCAGACCAACAGTACAGTATGGTATGCATTGCACAAGAAGTGTATAGGCTAAGATATTTAACTTGTTAGGGCTAGGGGGCAGAACTCCTAGTTTCCACCTGTCTGACGTGCCCAAAGTAAACAGGCTGTTGTTCAGGCTAGGATATGCATATAATTGGTACTGTTGGATAGAAAAGACTCTGAAGTTTCCAAAACCGTTAAAATTATGTCTGTGGCTATAACAGAACTGATTTGGCAGGCGAAACCCCGAAGGAAATCAGACCAGAAAAAAAATAATTCTCCCATGCTCTTATTTTGAAAAGCTATTGAAAACCATTGAATCCGTCCACTAATTTTCCTATTCCTATGGCTTCCCCTATATGGTAACATACTATTATTGAAGGCTTTGGGCTTGTATTTTGAAAAATGATTAAGTATTTAAATTCGGAAGAATTTCGGCACGCTCTGGGGAGAGCACACGCATGGGAATTTGCCTTCTCTATTGAACATAATAAAATTTCACGCGGAAAGAACTGTTTAACATTTTAGACAACCTAAGGATTATATAGAGTCTTTGTTTGACAAAAATAGACAGTTTACCCGGAGCATTTTGGACTTTTCTGTCGTCGTTTTGATGGAGTGGATTACTGTGGATTTCTGAATTCTATGGCGCCATCTAAACAGCATTTTTCAGATATAAATATTGACTTTATTGAACAAAACAAACATCAGTTGTGTAGCTGGGACCCTCCTGGTTGCAAACATCAGAAGATCTTAAAAAAAGTAAGTGAGTTTTTGTGTCTTTAATTTGTGATGGTGTCGCCAGTGATGGTTGAAAAAGCTATTTTTGTGTGAGGCGCTGACCTCAGATAATCAAAATGTTTTGCTTTCGCCGTAAAGCCTTTTTGAAATCTGACAACACTGTTAGATTAACAAGACTCTAAGCTTTGTAACCGTATGCAACACTGGTATTTCCATGAAGGTTAAATATTACACATTTTTATTTTGAATTTGGCGCGCTTTGTTTTCTCCGAAAACGATCCCGTTCACGGGATTGGATCGCTAAGAGGTTTTAAGAGAATGAATGCAAATGTATGCTGATAATGAACAATAACTACACCCAATTGATTACCTTTTCAACTATCCTCTTTGAACTGCGGGATATGAATAAATGGATTGGACGGATGGCTTCGATAGTCCAGCAATCGAATTGTAAGTCGTTCATATGCTAATGATCCCAATATTCTGATACAAAAAAGATATTGCACTGTTACTATTATCCTTAGGTCAGAACAAGCAATGAAACCAAAAAGTATATTTTTATTTTAAAAATAAATAATTAAACTAACTAGGCAAGTTTGTAAATAAGAATTTATTCTTAACCATGGACGGCCTGCATCTTCAGTGCTTTCGAAAACATATCCTGGCGCATGAAGGCTACACCTACAGATATGGGAACGACAGATCCCAAAAATCGGTCCTTCTGGAAGTGGACCGAATATGATGCTTTCGAACGCAGAGGTCGCATAATGCACGATGATGGGATTCTCTCCAAGTTATACTGGATACTCCGTTCTTTCATCGCCCGGAACTTCAACTGGAGGAGCTCCTGACATACTTTCAGGCAACATGGGATGGGAAGAAGGAAACAACCATTCTGTGTTCCTGGGACCCGTGGGATTGCAAACCAAGGAAGACCTTCAAAAAAAGGTAAGGGATTTATTTTATATTTTTGTGATGCCTGTGCTGGTTTGAAATATATTTATAAAATCAGGAAGTATGCGGGGCGCTGTCCTCAGATAATGAAATGCTATGCTTTCGCCGTAAAGCCTATTGTAAATCGGACAACGCGGTTCGATTACCAATATTCTAAGCTAAAGAATGGTGTACAACACATTTTTCATGAATGTTTAATATTACAATTTTTGTAATTTGAATTTGGCGCTCTGCATTTCACCAGATGTTGTCGTAGGTGGACCGCTAGCGTCCCACCGATCCCTAAGAAGTAGTTTAATGAGTGACTTATGTCTGGCCACTCTACCATAAAAGGCCTGATTGGTGGAGTGCTGCAGAGATGGTTGTCCTTCTGGAAGGTTCTCCCATCCCCTCAGAGGAACTCTAGAGCTCTGTCAGAGTGACCATTGTATTCTTGGTCACCTCCCTGACCAAGGACCTTCTCCCCCGATTGCTTAGTTTGGCCGGGCGGCCAGCTCTAGGAAGAATCTTGGTGGTTCCAAACTTCTACCATTTAAGAATGATGGAACCACTGTTCTTGGGGACCATCAATGATGCAAAAATGTTTTGGTACCCTTCCTCAGATCGGTGCCTCGACACAATCCTATCTCGGAGCTCTACAGACAATACCGTCGACCTCATTGGTTGGTTTGTGCTCTGACATGCACTGTCAACTGTGGCACCTTATATAGACAGGTGTGTGCGCGCCTTTCCAAATAATTTCCAATCAAGTGAATTTACCACAGGTGAACTCCAAGTTGTAGAAACATCAAGGATGATCATTGGAAACCGGATGCACTTAAGAACCATTTCAAAGGCTCTGAATACTTATGTAAATAAATAGTATTTTACTCTTAATACATTTGCAAAAATTCCTAGACTTTTCGCTTTGTCATTATGGCGTATTGATGAGAATTGTAACGTAACAAAATGTAGAAAAAGGGGTCTGAACTTTGCGAATGCACTGTATATAACCATATGAACGAATGTATAGCATATTCTGCCCATATGAACATTTATTTTAGGCCATAACTATCAATTTATGTAGGCTACATACTAAATATTCTGCCCATATGAACGAATACAATACTTGTAGCCATACTTAAAATGAAAAGCAGTAAACACATTTAATAAGACACTCATGAAAACAATCACGCAATAGCAAACACATGGAGTCTATAGCTCCTTTCCCCGGTGCTTAACAGCTTTCCCGGGAAACTCACATTGTAGGCTCACACGGACTTTAAAAAGTTAGCGGTAAAATATTACACATTGTGGCGGTGCTTTACTGTTTTTCTATAGATTTTATGGATATCAGGGCTCGCTGGAAAACAGGTAATTGTTCAGTGGACTATCCTGGCTAAAGACAAAATAAAATTGTACTTATTGTCAGTTCCACAAACATACAAACCCTACTTTTTAGGTACCGGCCCCAGACTGCATGTCTCCTCAGTTTCCCCTCTGGTCCAGCCCATAACACTAACTCTTAGTGGAAATTATTCATATAGGATTCTGTAAAATGTTAAACCACTTAACTGCAGCTAAAAATGCTTGGGTCAGACCCAGTCTTGAGTGAAAATGTTCACACAATGCCATTTCCAGAGCAATGTTTACCGTCTCGTTGCCCTCGTATAGGCCTAACAGTACACTGCTTACTGCCTAGAAATGTTCTGGTCTCAAAAATGGTTTTGAAAATGTGACTCTGGATGCTGTTCCATGGAGTTTGTGTCCTTCCCAAACGGCACCCAATAACCAATATACTGACCAGAGCTCAGGACAAAACCAGTGCACTACTCCATTAGGGCTCTGGTCAAAAGTAGTACACCACACAGGGAATGTGGTGCCATTTGGTACAGACCCTGTGACCGACCACACGCAATCAGTCCCCACTCTCAATCCTGTGGTTTCCCCCCCTAGTGGATCAAATCAATAAGGCTATTTTAAGATAGTGACTCTAGATTCTTTATTATACTGTCATCCCACTCGTCCCGCTTTCTCTCCACCAGACCACACCCACTGTGAACTGCCAACTCACTAAATGATGAAATTACAATATGTATCACACAATAAGCCACACAGCAGCAGGAGAGAGAGAGAGAGGTAGGACTGGACGATATATTGAATTAAGTCCAATGTGTGTCTTGGCGCGATATTCCAAATGCCTGTATCGCAAAATCCTTTTCATATTTTTTATTGTTTTATGAGCGTTTGTGTCCGCTTGTTCTCATGTCTTTATGGTCTCATCTCGTTCACTCCTTCTGTGCTGTGTGCACCTTCCCATTTACACCAGAGATTTGTATATTCTGACAAGATGCTCATGTCTCCGCCCTAACAACGGAAGTCGTTGTCCCAAAAAAAGGCAGGACAAGCTTAGGTTCAAAATAAGCACAGAAACGCATTTTTGGACAGACTTTGGCGAGAGTGAAACCTCACTTCACCCCTTTCTCCTAAGACCCTCCCCCCCCCCAACCACTCACAACAAAGACGGGAGATCACTTCCTCGCTCTGACAAAAAACGTGTTCAACTCGTTATTTGCGTTTGAGGTTTGGTCCAACATTATGGGTCATATGCACACCAACACATGGAGTCGTACTGTAATAGAGAAGGGAACCTTTCCAACCGTACCCTGTTTGTGTTTCACCTCCGATTTCAAGCAGAGCAGACGCTACTAAAAACACATGTACCAATGAACATTCCTTCTGGAAAATAAAATGCTCAATTTGTCCCGTGTGAGCATTACGGTACCACGTATCGCTAGGAGCATTTTAGTCAAAAAAAAAAAAAAAGGTTATACTAGCCTTTTAGTCTTTTATAAAAATGTGCAATAATTATAAAATAATAGTAAGGAATTGGTGTCTCGTTCTCATTCTGAGAAACAAGGTAGGCCACTTGATTTCAACATGTGAACAAAGTGGACGTGCTAGCAGCTGTTCAAACAGTTGGAGACGGACAGGAAGTCGTGTTCGTAATTCAACCGTTTTGCCTTTTTTTCGCTGAATTCAGAGTTGGCCTTGATCCAAGTTGGCTAAACTTGGAGTCTAAATAATAGCTGGCTACTCACTAGCAGGTGGGCTTGTGCTCGACAGATTGTTTATGAGGCCTGTGTTCATTTACTACATTAGTGAATGTGCATCATGCATGGTTCTGGTTAAATTAGTAACATAAAAGGTCATTTTTATACAGAGACCTAAAAACACCAGATAAGTGATTATTGCAACAAAAAAAAAAAATTGGGTCTAACTATTTTGATAAGATAATGTAATTAGTGGGTGTTATGAAAGAGATATTATAATTATATATATATATA
>QNTS01006412.1:21923-33336 GCA_003317085.1 Hucho hucho | reverse complement strand
TCTGTCTGTCTGTCTGTCTGTCTGTCTGTCTGTGTACACGCCCCGGTCCTGTGAATGGGTGTGAGGCCAGTCTACCTTGTTCTCTACTACCCTGAACACTCCCCATGCTGGTATCCACTACCATGAACACTCCTCAGGCTGGTCTCTAATACACTAGAGCATGGTGAGTATTGTGTGTTCTGTTTCACTTTTCTCTAGAAGTAGTTGTATGATAATATGGATGGTTCAGTTTAGGATTAAGGTAGGGTAATGATGATATGGATGGTTCAGGTTAGGATTAAGGTAGGGTAATGATGATATGGATGGTTCAGGTTAGGATTAGGGTAGGGTAATGATGATATGGATGGTTCAGGTTAGGATTAAGGTAGGGTAATGATGATATGGATGGTTCAGGTTAGGATTAAGGTAGGGTAATGATGATATGGATGGTTCAGGTTAGGATTAAGGTAGGGTAATGATGATATGGATGGTTCAGGTTAGGATTAAGGTAGGGTAATGATGATATGGATGGTTCAGGTTAGGATTACGGTAGGGTAATGATGATATGGATGGTTCAGGTTAGGATTAGGGTAGGGTAATGATGATATGGATGGTTCAGGTTAGGATTAGGGTACGGTACACTGGTCTTAGAAGTGTTATTGCGATGTCACCCTGTTTTCACATACACTGTTCAGGGAAATGTGTATAAATATATCAGAGAGGGTTTCAGACACGCCTGCTGGTTATTCTGGTTAATTCTAGTTCCTTCAAAACAAAGAGATGAACCCAGGATACAATATGGCGTTATTAAATTCCAATCACCAGCCAACATCTTTAGGTTTTTTTGAGTCTGTGTGTCATTTCACATATGCGCTACTGCGTGTGTGCAAGTGGGCGTCCTCCGTCCATGTGTGTGTGTCCTCCGTCCCTGCTTGTGTGTCTATGTTTGCTGTGTCTGTCTCTACTTTCTCATTTGTAAGTTTGATCAGCGCTTAGTGGCCTGGTCAATGGTTAGTGTTCAATCTGGCTCAGTGTTAGTGGTTAGTGGTCCTGTCTGGCTCAGTGTCAGTGGTTGTGGTCCTGTCTGGCTCAGTGTAAGTGGTGCTGTCTGGCTCATTGTCAGTGGTTAGCTGTCGTGCCTGGCTCAGTGTCAGTGGTTATTCGTCCTGCCTGGCTCAGTGTCAGTGATTAGTGGTCCTGTGTGGTTCATTGTCAGTGATTAGTGGTCCTGTCTGGTTCATTGTCAGTGGTTAGTGGTCCTGTCTGGTTCATTGTCAGTGATTAGTGGTCCTGTCTGGGTCAGTGTAAGTGGTCCTGTCTGGCTCATTGTCAGTGATTAGTGGTCCTGTCTGGCTCAGTGTCAGTGATTAGTGGTCCTGTCTGGGTCAGTGATTAGTGGTCCTGTCTGGTTCATTGTCAGTGATTAGTGGTCCTGTCTGGTTCATTGTCAGTGATTAGTGGTCCTGTCTGGTTCATTGTCAGTGATTAGTGGTCCTGTCTGGTTCATTGTCAGTGATTAGTGGTCCTGTCTGGTTCATTGTCAGTGATTAGTGGTCCTGTCTGGCTCATTGTCAGTGGATTATGGTCCCGTCTGGCTCAATGTCAGTTATTAGTGGTCTAGCCTGGCTCAGTGTCAGTGGTTAAACGTTCTGTCTGGCTCAGTGTCAGTGATCCTGTCTGGCTCAGTGTCAGTGGTCCTGCCTGGGTCAGTGTCAGTTTTTAGTGGTCCTGTCTGGCTCAGTGTCAGTGTTTAGTGGTCCTGTCTGGCTCAGTGTCAGTGGTTAGTGGTCCTGTCTGGCTCAGTGTCAGTGGTTAGTGGCCTGCCTGGATAGTGGTTAGTGGTCCTGTCTGGCTTAGTGTCCGTGCTTAGTGGTCCTGTCTGGCTCATTCTCAGTGGTTAGTGGTCCTGCCTGGTTATTGGTTAGTGGTCCTTTCTTGCTCAGTGTCAGTGGTTAGTAGTCCTGTCTGGCTCAGTGTCAGTGGTTAGTGGTCCTGTCTGGCTCAGTGTCAGTGGTCCTGTCTGGCTCAGTGTCAGTGTTAGTTTTCCTGTCTGGCTCAGGGTAATTGTTAATAGTCCTGCCTGGCTTAGTGTCAGTGGTTAGTTGTCGTGCCTGCCTCAGTGTCAGTGGTTATTCGTCCTGCCTGGCTCAGTGTCAGTGATTAGTGGTCCTGTCTGGTTCATTGTCAGTGGTTAGTGGTCCTGTCTGGTTAAGCGTCAGTTGTTAATTGTCCTGTCTGGCTCATTGTCAGTGCATTATGGTCCCGTCTGGCTCAGTGTCAGTGGTTAAACGTTCTGTCTGGCTCAGTGTCAGTGATCCTGTCTGTCTCAGTGTCAGTGGTCCTGCCTGGCTCAGTGTCAGCAATTAACTGTCCTGTCTGTCTCAGCACTGCCACTGTGTGATGCGTATGTGTTACTGCCCCACCAAGTGTTCATCAGAGAGACAGACAGACTGACAGACAGACTGACAGCTTTCTCCTGGTTAACCTTCCTGTCCTCCCAGTCGCTGCTGGTCATCAAGCTGACATACCATGCTGCTGGTATTGACTGTTATGTCTCATTACGAAAATAGCGGTTGTAGTCTGTAGTCTGTAGTGGCATATTGTTGTGTCAATTGAAGGTACATTTACATTTTACATTTTAATAATTTAGCAGAGACCCGTATCTCAGGTGTAAAATGAACAACACATATCAGGTGTAGTATGAACCACATATCTCAGGTGTAGTATGAACCACATATCTCAGGTGTAGTAAGAACCACATATCTCAGGTGTAGTATGAACCACATATCTCAGGTGTAGTAAGAACCACATATCTCAGGTGTAGTATGAACCACATATCTCAGGTATAGTATGAACAACATATCTCAGGTGTAGTATGAACCACAAATCTCAGGTGTATTATCTCAGGTGTATTAAGGACCACATGTCTCAGGTGTAGTAGCTCAGGTGTAGTATGAACCACATATCTCAGGTGTATTATCTCAGGTGTAGTATGAACCACATATCTCAGGTGTAGTATTACCACATATATCAGGTGTTGTATGAACCACATATCTCAGGTGTAGTAGCTCAGGTGTAGTATGAACCACATATCTCAGGTGTAGTATGAACCACACATCTCAGGTGTAGTAAGAACCACACATCTCAGGTGTAGTATCTCAGGTCAATTCTCTGCACATCCTTTTAAGCTCTGTCAGGTTGGATGCTGCAGACGTGTTTTGGTATCCTTCCCCAGATCTGTGCCTTGACACATTCCTGTCTTGAAGCTCTACGGACAACTCCTTCGACCTCATGGCTTGGTTTTTGCTCTGACATGCACTGTCAACTGTGGGACCTTATATAGACAGGTGTGTGCCTTTCCAAATCATGTCCAATCAATTGAATTTATCACAGGTGGACTCCAATCAAGTTGTAGAAACATCTCAAGGATGATCAATGTAAACATGATTCACCTGAGCTCAATTTCGAATCTCATTATGGGGTATTGTGTGCTGATTGATGAGTATTTTTTGTTATTTAATCCATTTTAGAGAAAGGCTGTAACGTAACAAAATTTTGAAAAAGTCAAGGGGTCTGAATACTTTCTGAATGCCCTGTACATAACCAGCTGCTCAACTTCATGATGACAGAAGTGAATGCTACGAGGCGATAGTCATTTAGTTCAGGTACCTTTGTTTTCTTGGGTACAGGAACATTGTTGGACATATTGAAGTTAGGGACAATAAACTGGGATAGGGAGAGATTGAATATGTCCGTAAACACTCCAGCCAGCTGGTCTGNTCAGGTGTAGTATGAACCACATATCTCAGGTATAGTATGAACAACATATCTCAGGTGTAGTATGAACCACAAATCTCAGGTGTATTATCTCAGGTGTATTAAGGACCACATGTCTCAGGTGTAGTAGCTCAGGTGTAGTATGAACCACATATCTCAGGTGTATTATCTCAGGTGTAGTATGAACCACATATCTCAGGTGTAGTATTACCACATATATCAGGTGTTGTATGAACCACATATCTCAGGTGTAGTAGCTCAGGTGTAGTATTACCACATATATCAGGTGTAGTATGAACCACATATCTCAGGTGTAGTAGCTCAGGTGTAGTATGAACCACATATCTCAGGTGTAGTATTACCACATATATCAGGTGTTGTATGAACCACATATCTCAGGTGTAGTTTGAACCACATATCTCAGGTGTAGTATGAACCACATATCTCAGGTGTAGTAAGAACCACATATCTCAGGTGTAGTATGAACCACATATCTCAGGTGTAGTATGAACCACACATCTCAGGTGTAGTAAGAACCACACATCTCAGGTGTAGTATGAACCACATATCTCAGGTGTAGTATGAACCACACATCTCAGGTGTAGTAAGAACCACACATCTCAGGTGTAGTATCTCAGGTCAATTCTCTGCACATCCTTTTAAGCTCTGTCAGGTTGGATGCTGCAGACGTGTTTTGGTATCCTTCCCCAGATCTGTGCCTTGACACATTCCTGTCTTGAAGCTCTACGGACAACTCCTTCGACCTCATGGCTTGGTTTTTGCTCTGACATGCACTGTCAACTGTGGGACCTTATATAGACAGGTGTGTGCCTTTCCAAATCATGTCCAATCAATTGAATTTATCACAGGTGGACTCCAATCAAGTTGTAGAAACATCTCAAGGATGATCAATGTAAACATGATTCACCTGAGCTCAATTTCGAATCTCATTATGGGGTATTGTGTGCTGATTGATGAGTATTTTTTGTTATTTAATCCATTTTAGAGAAAGGCTGTAACGTAACAAAATTTTGAAAAAGTCAAGGGGTCTGAATACTTTCTGAATGCCCTGTACATAACCAGCTGCTCAACTTCATGATGACAGAAGTGAATGCTACGAGGCGATAGTCATTTAGTTCAGGTACCTTTGTTTTCTTGGGTACAGGAACATTGTTGGACATATTGAAGTTAGGGACAATAAACTGGGATAGGGAGAGATTGAATATGTCCGTAAACACTCCAGCCAGCTGGTCTGTGCATGCTCTGAGGACGCAGTTAGCGATGCCGTCTGGGCAAGCAGCCTTGCCACGTAGAACGAGAGCTCACAATCCTCGGAAGTGGCCCATGTCGGTGGCACTGTGTTATCATGGAAGCTTCTCTAACATCAGATATGTACAGTGCGGTGTCCCTCAGGGCAGTTGACTTGGGCCTTAACTCTTCTCTATTTTTACATATGATTTACCACAGTTCTTACACAAACATAGAATGATTATGTATGCAGATGATTGTCAGCACCCAAAGCCAGTGAGCTCACTTAAATTCTAAATAAGGAGTGACAGTCAGTATCAGAATGGGTGATTAGTAATAAACTGGTCTAAAATACACCTAAAACTAAACGCATTTTATTTGGTTCAAAACATTCTCTAAGACCTAAACCTCCACTGGAGTTGTACATTAAAAGTGTTTGTTGGGGAGTTGGGGAACCCAACTCTTAGGTATAACATTGGATGGTTATTTATCATGTGCAAGTCCTATTGACAAAGTTGCTGTGAAGATGGGGAGGGGTATGTCTGTTTTTTACACAAAAATCAACTGTACTAGTTGTTCAGGCTCTGGTCTTGTCCCATCTCGATTACTGTCTGGAAATATTGTCATAGTATGCAGCTCAATACTGTATGCTGAAAACACTTGGTTTATTTTTTTTTTTACAAAATAATATCCAATCTTCGTTAGAAATATACTGATTTTTTTTTTAGGTGATTCCGCGATGTGGTTTGCTTTTTTTTTGCTATTTCTTGTCCCGGAATCCTGCTTACAGACAGGTTGAGGCCTGCTTGACAAAGCCGCTACCCTTAGCTAGCTAGCTAAGCTGCTAGCCATCAAGCTAACGAAGATAGTCCCTGATGATTTTTTGCAATGGAGCGCTGTAGGAGCTGTATCTACTACGCTTTTTTTTTCGGGACAAACTGGATCACTCGGAGTTCCAATGAGGCATTTGTTTGCTTTCCGAAGATTGTAGGATTGAAGTGGCTTCTTTGATCAAGCAGGTCGCCAGTAAGAAAGTGGGGACAACGCAGAGTGGAATGTTAACCTTTTCTACGCTGGTGGCTGGACGGTGTTTGCGCTTGTTGGATGCATCTCCGCATTACCGTTTGTAATTGTCCGACTGGCCGGTGTGGCGTTGGCCGGAGGAGCCATATCCTTCCTCTCTTTTCCCATCTGATAGCGCAGCCGAAGGAGCACAGCAAGAGAAGCATGCCAATCAACGATTGTCGCATGTCAAGCTGAAATCAGCGGCTTCCCGCAAAGCAGGCTACGCTCTGGATCGAGCGGGGCTTTCTCCATCTGTCAGAGGACTGCACCAGACACCGGGAGCTACAGGCTCAAGTTATCCTGCCTCTCGGCCAGTCCTTAAAGGGTTCTCAGAATCTTGGGACGCGTGGGAGTGGGAGGGTTTCCTCGTCCTTTTTTTGGGCAGCTCCATGGTAAGAAATGTGACCGTTCCTGGTGCAAAAACAATGTCCTATCCTGGAGCTCGAGTAAATTACGTTACTAAAGCTCTTCCCGAATGTTCTATGCCAGGACATAGAAATCGATTTGTATCATAATCCATGTGGGTTTTAATGACATTACGAAGGGCAGCTCTGAACAGTTGAAACTGGATTTTAAAGAGCTGATTGATTCTCTGCTAGACACTAATAAAAGACCCATCATATCTGGCCCTGTGCCCTCGTGGCATTGAACACTTTAGCAGGATTCATTCTCTTCACAACTGGCTAAGTGATTATTACAGCTCAATGGGTGTAACTTTTGTTGACAATATTTATACCTTTTGGAAACAAAACACGTTTTATAAAGGGGATGGTATCCACCAAAATAATTTGGATTGCTGGACCCTTTCACAGCATTTTAACCTGTTACGGATCCAATCCCGTGAACGGGATCGATTTTGACAACATCCGGTGAAATGCAGAGCTCCAAATTCAAATTACAAAAATACTAATTTCAAACATTCATGAAAATACAAATGCCGCACACCCTTCAAAAGCTTAGACTCAACCATGCAGACAAACGATATCCCAAAAGTACCCATAAAGTTTGACGAAAAAAAACTCAAACAGCATTTGTAATCTATACTCAGATACCCTAAAATGAATATACACTATAATATTTCAGATGGAATATAACCTGCTGAATAGAAGAGAAAAAGAACTGAGCGTGCATTCCCTGTTACGCGCAAAATCCAAAACAGGACACTTGACGTGAACTCAGGAACAAGTGGTCTTACTCCCTTGATTTTCATGATTGAATGTTCAAACCTTTGTCTAAAGACTGTTGACATCTAGTGGAAGCCATAGGAACTGCAATCTGGGGGTTAATCTATTAGGCTCTGAATAGCTGGCCTATTGAAAACAGTGTGACATGACTGATTCAGACATCCCGGATAGATTTTGCTCGGGTTTTTGCAGTTCTGTTATACTCACAGACATTATTTTAACAGTTTTAGAAACTTCAGAGTGTTTCTATCCAAAGCTACTAATTATATGCATATCATAGCGTCTGGGCCTGAGTAACAGGCAGTTTACTTTGGGCATGTTTTTCATCTGAACTTCAAAATACTGCCCCCTAGCCCTAAGAAGTTAAGTAAGTTTTTGGACCTAGACTTGGCGCTCCGGTACCGCTTGGGTGACTGGACACCGCCTAGTATAAAGGTCCTGGATGGCAGGAAGCTGTAGCACCTTACCACCCTCTGTAGCACCTTACGGTCGGAGGCCGAGCAGTTGCCATACCAGGCGGTGATGCAACCGGTCAGGATGCTCTCGAAGGTGCAGCTGTAGAACTTTATGAGGATCTGGTGACCCATGCCAAATCTTTTCAGTCTCCTAAAGAGGGAAAAGGTGTTGTCGTGCCCTCTTCACGACTGTCTTGGTGTGTTTGGACCATGATAGTTTGTTGGTGATGTGGACACCAGCCCCGTCGATGTGAATGGGGGCGTGTTCGGCCCTCCTTTTCCTGAATGCACTGAGGTGTCTGTTTAAACTACTAGCACACAACCCGGACTCCCATGCATACCCCACAAGACATGCCACCAGAGGTCTCTTCACAGTCCATAAATCGAGAACAGACTATGGGTGGCACACAGTACTACGTAAAGCCATGACTACATGAAACTCTATTCCACATCAGGTAACTAATGCAAGCAGTAGAATCAGATTTAAAAAACAGGTAAAAATGCACCTTATGGAACAGCGAGGACTGTGAAGAGACACACACACAGGCACAGACACACGCTTACACACACACACCACACATACACATGATAATACACATGCTCTACACACATGTACACATGGATTTTGTATTGTAGATATGTGGTGGTGGAGTATTGGCCTGAGGGAACACACTTATTGTGTTGTAAAAAGTGTTATGAAATGTAATGTTATGTAATATTTGAAATGTTATATAACTGCCTTAATGTTGCTTGACCCCAGGAAGAGTAGCTGCTGCCCCGCTTATTAGCTAAGGTAATGGAGATCCTTAATAAATACAAATAAATAAAAATTTAAATACATACCCCACCAGACATGCCACCAGGGGTCTCTTCACAGTCCCCATGTCCAAAATGAATTCACGCCAACGCACAGTATATTACAGAGCCAACTGAACTCAAGCAAACAGCAAGAAGTACATTTAAAAACGGATTAAAAACTGTGAGGGTCTCACACACAAACACATTATAATATAATATATATATATAATAATAATAATAATAATAATAATAATAATAATAATAATAATAATAATATATAATTAATATTAATATATATTGTGTTAATTTCCTATCAGTGTTTCTAGAGCCACATAGGTCCTTGGTCCTGATCCCATTTCCAGAAATGTGTCTGTTATCCGTCCAATGTTTTTGCATCATGACCAGATTTCCTGGTCCATTCGTTTACGTGAATTATTTTCACAGCGATTCTTTAAAAAATGTATTCAGTCAATATTGCCACCCGTCAATGAGGGTGGAATAATGATGATTCAAATAGTTTCTCTATCCAGATCTATCTACACTTGTAAGATATCCAGACAAGGTGGGCAGGAGGATCTGATCACAATGAGAACACAATGTGCCTTTAGATTGTCTACACCTGTATTAAAATGTGGACAAGATCAGTAAAAAAATGAATGCAAGTTAGAAGCAGGTATAAACAGAGGTTGTGTTTTGTTACTTGTCATGTTTTGTGTTTTTTTGTTGTGGACCCCAGGAAGAGAAGCTGCTTCTTCTGCGAAAGCTAAATGGGAATCCAGTGAAGTAAATAAATACATACCAGCTGGGGTGAAATCACAAACACACCTACCTGCTAGAACACACACAGACACACACACACACACACACACACACACACACACACACACACACACACACACACACACACACACACACACACACACACACACACACACACACACACACACACACACACACACACACACACACACACACACACACAGACACACACACACACACACACACACACACACAGACACACACACACACACACACAGACACACAGACACNTTGCACATGTGCGCATACACACACGTCTGCATGTGCATCTTCCCTAAGGTAAGCAGTTTCCTCTATAAAAAATAAGATGATTAATAGTTAGTATTTCCTGTAGTCTCTTAGGAGATTTCTCTTTACGACTCACAGTGCCTTCGGAAAGTATAGACACCCCTTGGCTTTTTCCACATTCTGTCGTGTTACAAAGTGGGATTAAATTCGAAATAAAAAAATAAATAATTATTATCTTTATTAGATAAGTACTGTACTTAACCCGCCCCCTGAGTCAATACATGTAAGGATCACCTTTGGCAGCGTTTACAGCTGTGAGCCTTGGTAAGTCTCTAAGAGCTTTCCACACCTGGATTGTGCAACATTAAATTTCTTATTGAACCTTTATTTAACTAGGCAAGTCAGTTAAAGAACAAATTCTTATTTACAGTGACGGCCTACCCCGGCCAAACCCGGACGACTGTGCACCACACTAAGGGACTCCCAATCACGGCCGGTTTTGATACAGCCTGGATTCAAACCAAGGTGTCTGTAGTGACGCCTCTAGCACTGAGATGCAGTGTCTTAGACCACTGCACCACTCGGCCAATTATTCTTGACCATTTTCAGGTCTTGCCATAGATTTTAAAATAGTTTTAAGTCTAAACTGTAACTCGACCACTCAGGAACATTCACTGTCTTCTTGTTAAAGCAACTCCAGTGTAGATTTGGCCTTGTGGAGTAACTACAATGTTCTTGATCCATCCTCAGTTTTTATTCTGTACAGGCTTCCTACTTTTCACTCTGTCAATTAGGTTAGTATTGTGGAGTAACTACAATGTCGTTGATCCATCCTCTGTTTTTTACTATTACAGTCATTGAACTCTGTAACTGTTTTAAAGTCACTATTGGCCTCAGTGAAATACCTGAGTGGTTTCCTTCCTCTCTTGTCACACCCTGATCTGTTTCACTTGTCCTTGTGATTGTCTCCACCCCCGTTTCCAGTCTCTCTTTTCTCGCCCTCCTGGTTTTGACCCTTGCCTGACTTGACTCCGAGCCCGCCTGCCTGACCACTCTGCCTGCCTACCGACCTTTACATTTGCCCCCCCCCGCTGGATTTTTGACCTCTGCCTTACCCTGACCCTGAGCCTGCCCGCCGTCCGGTACCGTTGCCTCACCTGGTTTACTGACCCCTGCCTGCCTTGACCTCTCTATTGCCTGCCCCTGGTGGATCATTAAACCATTGTTTATTCGATGTGGTCTGCATCTGGGTCTTACCTTCATACCTGATATCTCCGGCAACTGAGTTAGGAAGGACGCCTGTATCTTTGTAGTGACTGGGTGTATTGATACACCATCCAACTGAGTTAGGAAGGACGCCTGTATCTTTGTAGTGACTGGGTGTATTGATACACCATCCAACTGAGTTAGGAAGGTCGCCTGTATCTTTGTAGTGACTGGGTGTATTGATACACCATCCAACTGAGTTAGGAAGGAAGCCTGTATCTTTGTAGTGACTGGGTGTATTGATACACCATCCAACTGAGTTAGGAAGGTCGCCTGTATCTTTGTAGTGACTGGGTGTATTGATACACCATCCAACTGAGTTAGGAAGGTCGCCTGTATATTTGTAGTGACTGGGTGTATTGATACACCATCCAACTGAGTTAGGAAGGACACCTGTATCTTTGTAGTGACTGGCTGTATTGATACACCATCCATGCTCAAAGGGATATTCAATGTCTGCTTTATATATTTTTACCCATCTACCAATAGGTGCCCTTCTTTGGGAGGAATTGGAAAACCTCCCTGGTCTTTGTGGTTGAATCTGTATTTGAAATTCACTGCTCGACAGAGGGACCTTACAGATAATTGTACAGT
>QNTS01006412.1:4325-21114 GCA_003317085.1 Hucho hucho | reverse complement strand
CAACAGGCTCCTAGTCTGGGACCAACAGGCTCCTAGTCTGGGACCAACAGGCTCCTAGTCTGGGACCAACTGGCTCCTAGTCTGGGACCAACTGGCTCCTAGTCTGGGACCAACAGGCTCCTAGTCTGGGACCAACAGGCTCCTAGTCTGGGACCAACAGGCTCCTAGTCTGGGACCTAGTCTGGGACCAACAGGCTCCTAGTCTGGGACCAACAGGCTCCTAGTCTGGGACCAACAGGCTCCTAGTCTTGGACAAACAGGCTCCTGAACAGCTTCTACCCTCTGCTCAACAGTTAATCAAAAGGCTACCTGGACTATTTACGTTGACCCCGCTTTTTTTCCACTGACATTCTTACATTGACTCTATATATACTCACTGGACTCTACCCACACACGCAGACATACTACACTGACACTCCAACACACACTTGGTACCGGTACTCCTGAACAGTGACTTGGCACTGGTACTCCTGAACAGTGACTTGGTACCGGTACTCCTGAACAGTGACTTGGTACCAGGACTCCTGTACACTGACTTAGTACCGGTAATCCTGTACACTGACTTGGTACCGGTACTCCTGAACAGTGACTTGGTACCGGTACTCCTGAACAGTGACTTGGTACCGGTACTCCTGTACAGTTACTCTGTACCGGTACTCTGTCTTCAGGCTCAGACCAGCAATAAGAACACTGATTTTACTGTCTCTGTCTGGGAGTAAAGCATGAATGAATAAGAGATACTACTAGCAAAGAGAAGATATTACCATAACATAACATTCTGAGAGTAGAGAAGATGAGAGGGGGGTGAGGAGAGGAGAGGGGGTCAGAGAGGAGGGAATGACAGGAGAGGGGGGGTCAGAGTGAAGGAGATGAGAGGAGAGGGGAGGGCGATAGGAGATGGGCAGATTAAAATAAAGAGAGAGAGAGGGGGGGATGACAGGAGGAGAGGAGAGGAGAGGGGGCTCAGAGAGGAGGGAATGACAGGAGAGGGGGCGTCAGAGTGGAGGAGATGAGAGGAGAGGGGAGGGAGATAGGAGATGGGCAGATGAAAATAAAGAGAGAGAGAGGGGGGGATGACAGGAGGAGAGGAGAGGTGGATGAGAGGAGGGGAGGAGAGAGTGATCACCTGCTGAGTCTGTACACACACTGGGAGGGTGAAAGTCTGCAGCAACTACTCTGTCTTGTTTTCTCCCTGCCTCCCTTCCTCCCTCCTTCCCTCCCTTGGTTAAACAGGGTCATTCTGTGACATTGAAGTCACACGGCTGGGTAGACACAAGAAATTCGAGAAGAAATTCGACTTCCCTGACCTGGATCATTTGTTTGAACTTTCCGAGGCAGCTATATTCATCCCAGAGGCTGCATCAAAATGTCAACGCCAGAAAAGAGGTAGAAGGAGTGGGGCCCTAGTCAGACTCAGGCGGCGTGCATACTATCCACAGCTTCTGAGTATATTACTTGCTAACGTTCAGTCCCTGGACAATAAAGTAGACAAGCTCAGGACGAGGATCTCCTTCCAGAGACATCAGGGACTGTAACATACTCTGTTTTATGGAATCATGGCTCTCTCAGGATATCTTGCCCCGGACCATTCAGCCAGCGGGGTTCTCCGTCCATGTATATTCTCCTCCAAGCCAACAACACGGCGGCTCTCAAGGAACTACACTGGACTGTGAAAGCGCAAACCACCGCATTTAGCCATGGCAAGGTGACTGGGAATATGGACATGTACAAACAGACCAGCTATGCCCTCCATAAGGCAATTAAAGAGGCAAAACGACAGTACAGGGACAAAGTGGAGTCACAATTCAACGGCTCAGACATGTTTATGTATTTATTATTTATATATTTGTAGGGGACAGTGCACATTAATCAACATCAATATTACAGTAATTCACCATCCATGTAAATGTGCCGGTGTTAGCCAAAAGCTCATTTGCACCCGCAGCCCCAGGGTAGGTAAGTAAGGGCAATTACAATGGAAATACAAATACTCACTAAAAACAATACAAAATACAAATACATTACATCCAATACAATATGATTATAACAACAATAACAACACATTCATAATAAAAACACTCAGCTGTCGTCTTACATATGAGGAACCACAGATAACTTGTGTGTACAGGTTTGGATAGATTTCAGCCATGTTTTCAATTTAAATGTAAAACTGCAGTAGTCAGTGCAGTTTCTCAAGTCCATGGACAGTGTATTCCAGTATATTGTAGCACTTAATGAGAGGGCTGATTATCCCTTTTCAACACAGTAAACTCGGACAATGTAATCCCCTCTAGTTACTGCCCTTGTTATCCTGGAGGTGCTTTTCCTTGAGCAGGATATGTCGGCATAGGGGTGGAGGGGCAAGACCATGCAGGATCTTAAAGACAAGGCTTGCATCTACATACTGCTTAAAGCTGTCCAGACTGAATAAATTATGTTTGTGAATGATGTGACAATGGTGGTAACTGTTTGATTTGTTATAAAAAAAATATTAAATGTATGTAGAGTGATTCAATTGGTTTAAAAAAAGTAGCTCCTGCTTGTTACCAGCATGTGAGGCAATATCTCAGATAGAAGATCATAGCATTGCATATATAGTTTGGCGGCTTCAAGAGGAAGGAAAGATCAACCTAAAGTTAGGTAATCCAAACTTAACTAAATATTAATTATTAAAGAACAGGAAAATAGGTAACGGCATGGACAGGCTCTTTTATGACTACAGGAATCTGTTTTGTTTGGTATTTTGTTGTTTATTACTTGGTTGATGAGGGGTGGTATGCCCATTTGGAAATATTGACCATAGTATCTTTTATTCTTCACATCGCTTGCCTTCAAACTTAACAATGTTTGGCCTGACTTTACAATCTAAAGCATAGTTAGACAAGATCCTTCCATGGTCTGTGTAGATTACTTTACAATCCAAACCATCTTCTTTCACTTGTTTCTTGAATGTCAAGTTGAGAGTCCGAAAATGATGCAGAGATACTTGAAGTTAGATACAACTTTTAGATTCTCCAAATTGACAACAACAGCTGGTTGAGAAGAATCAATGGGTTTCTTAGAGAAGACCATACAAATAGTCTTGTGAATATTTAAATACAGACAAGAATCAGCCAATCATTTATTAAAGACGTGGACCATAGATTCAGTAAACTCCTTAGCAATATGTTGTCTGTTTTTAGGACTGTATCGTCTGCATACATCTGCATGTCAACATGTGGGCAAGTAAGTGGAAGATCATTTATATTGATGGTAAACAGAAGGGGGCCTAATATTGACCCTTGTGGGACCCCAATGTTATAGTAGAGCAGTGGAGGCTGCTGAGGGGAGAACGGCTCATAATAATGGCCGGAACGGAGAAAATGGAATGGCTTCAAACACCTGGAAACCATGGAAACCATGTGTTTGACGTATTTGATACCATTCCACTGATTCCACTCCAGGCACGCTTTCCACAGTTAAGGTGCCACCAACCTCCTGTGTAGTAGAGAGAGTCCGACTGATTGTCCCCCCAGACATCCAACTAATGAGGACCTCATTAAGGGAGGACAGTTTGGATAGGAGGACCTCATCAACAAAAAAACGACATTTGAAGCTGCACAAAGAAAGGTAAATCGTGGCTAATATAGCCGTGACTTGTGTAACTTGTTTGTTTCATGGGTTTCTTTTGATGTGTGTTTATGAGTGTGTGTAACTTGTTTGTTTCATGGGTTTCTTTTTGCTGGCTTGTGATGTCTAGAGCCTGTATTGTTATGTGCTCTCCTCACTGCTTGCCTAGATTAGACTTGCAGATTGACTCGCCACCACGCTGTTTGGAGCTGAAAAATATCAAATGAGCACATTTGTGGCAGAATGCCTCCTAGAATGGTTGTGTACTACTCTTCCTAACCTGCTGATTACGGCGAGTCCTTGAAACTGTGTTTATGCTTCACACAAATCCCACCGTCCCTCTCTCTGCTGTCCTCCGCAGTTTTGCGCTTTCTCCATTGATAATGAATGAAGAACAGCGGCTCATTTCATCTGAGGCATCGCATTCAGATACAGTTTTCCAGATAGAAATGCAATATATAGATATGTACTCGATTCTCTATTCTACACGGCAAAGGATCTTGGCTGTTGTAGGTGATGTATTTCTATGTGAATTGCCATGTTGGATGGCCAGCAGATACTCTGCTGCTTAATTAATCTACAGGAGAGCAACCACCCCACACGACCCGAACTGACCCAGCCTACCACGCCTCTCCCGCTGTCACAGAGAGAGAGAGATGTGGGGGGGCTTTCTCATGACTACCCATGTATTGCCATGAAAATATAACGTTTATTTGGAAAGTAATAAATATATAGATATTTTTAAAAGCATTCATGATTTGCGTAAATGTAAAATACTAACTATTACTCTTGTTAAAAATATGAAATGGTTTTACATTTGGTAAAGAGCACATTATGACTTGTTTAGGACTCGAAACTCAAAGTTTAGGACTTGAGACTTGACTTGATACTTGACGGTCTTGACTTGAGACTTGACTCGGACTTGCCAGTCTTGACTTGGGACTTGAGTGCTAAGACTTGAGACTTGCTACTTGTAAAACAATGACTTGGTCCCACCTCTGGCAGTTGCCCTGGTTGAGGTGATCAGTCAGCTGATCAGCCACCCATCTCTCATCTGACACCCTGACATCCCTTTAAGAAATAATTTGTATCAAAATATCAAATTACAGTCTTGAGTTAGAATCCCATTAACCTTTAATTCAGGATGTGTTTTTGGGACTTTTCAGCTCCTCTCCCAGTTAGTTGAGGTTTTCCCAAATCACCGTTCAACAGCCCTGCACCCTCCTCAGTAACTCGCCAAAGCCTCCCCCATTTCTCCTTCTCCCAAATCCAGTTAGCTGATGTTCTGAAAGAGCTGCGAAATCTGGACCCCTACAAATCAGCTGGGCTAGATAATCTGGACCCTTTCTTTTTAAAATTATCTGCCAAAATTGTTGCAACCTCGATTACTAGCCTGTTAAACCTCTCTTTCGTGACGTCTGAGATTCCCAAAGACTGGAAAGCAGCTGCGGTCATCCCCCTCTTCAAAGGGGGAGACACTCTTGACCCAAACTGCTACAGACCTATATCTATCCTAACCTGCCTTTCTAAGGTCTTTGAAAGCCAAGTTAATAAACAAATCACCGACCATTTCGAATCCCACTGTACCTTCTCCGCTATGCAATCTGGTTTCAGGGCTGGTCATGGGTGCACCTTAGCCACGCTCAAGGTCCTAAATCATAACCGCCATCGATAAGAGACATTACTGTGCAGTCGTTTTCATTGATCTGGCCAAGGCTTTCGACTGTCAATCACCGCATCCTTATCGGCAGACTCGACAACCTTGGTTTCTCAAATGATTGCCTCGCATGGTTCACCAACTACTTCTCCGATAGAGTTCAGTGTGTCAAATCAGAGGGCCTGTTGTCCGGGCCTCTGGCAGTCTCTATGGGGGTGCCACAGGGTTCAATTCTTGGGCCGACTCTATCCTCTGTATACATCAATGATGTTGCTCTTGCTGCAGGTGAGTCTCTGATCCACCTCTACGCAGACGACACCATTCTGTATACTTCTGGCCCCTCTTTGGACACTGCATTAACTACACTCCAGACGAGCTTCAATGCCATACAACTCTCCTTCCGTGGCCTACAACTGCTCTTAAACGCAAGTAAAACTAAATGCATGCTCTTCAACCGATCGCTGCCCGCATCTGTCCCCCCGTCCAGCATCACTACTCTGGACGGTTCTGTCTTAGATTATGTGGACAACTACAAATATCTAGGTGTCTGGTTAGACTGTAAACTCTCATTCCAGACTCACATCAAACATCTCCAATCTAAAATTAAATCTAGAATTGGCTTCCTATTTCGCAACAAAGCATCCTTCACTCATGCTGCCAAACATACCCTCGTAAAACTGACCATCCTACCGATCCTCAACTTCGGCGATGTCATTTACAAAATAGCCTCTAATACTCTACTCAACAAATTGGATGCAGTCTATCACAGTGCCATCCGTTTTGTTACCAAAGCCCCATATACCACCCACCACTGCGACCTGTACGCTCTCGTTGGCTGGCCCTTGCTTTACACTCGTCGCCTTACCCACTGGCTCCAGGTCATCTACAAGTCCCTGCTAGGTAAAGTCCCACCTTATCTCAGCTCGCTGGTCACCTTAGCAGCACCAACCCGTAGCACACGCTCCAGCAGGCATATCTCACTGGTCACCCCCAAAGCCAATTCCTCCTTTGGCCGACTCTCCTTCCAGTTCTCTGCTGCCAATGACAGGAACGAACTACAAAAATCTCTGAAACTGGAGACACTTATCTCCCTCACCAGCTTTAAGCACCAGCTGTCAGAGCAGTTCACAGACCCCTGCACCTGTTTATAGCCCATCTGTAAATAGCCCAACCAACTACCTCATCCCCTACCGTATTTATTTATTTATCTTGTTCCTTTGCACCCCAGTTTTTCTACATTGCACATTCATCTACTGCACATGTACCATTCCAGTGTTTAATTGCTATATTGTANGTTAAATAAAGGTGTATTATGACATCATATAGAACTACCTGGTTAAATAAAGGTGTATTATGACATCATATAGAACTACCTGGTTAAATAAAGGTGTATTATGACATCATATAGAACTACCTGGTTAAATAAAGGTGTATTATGACATCATATAGAACTACCTGGTTAAATAAAGGTGTATTATGACATCATATAGAACTACCTGGTTAAATAAAGGTGTATTATGACATCATATAGAACTACCTGGTTAAATAAAGGTGTATTATGACATCATATAGAACTACCTGGTTAAATAAAGGTGTATTATGACATCATATAGAACTACCTGGTTAAATAAAGGTTAAATAAATAAATAAATTGATCACTCTGAGGAAGAACTTTGCTTTTTGCTTTTTCTCAGTGATGTAAATATACATCTGTCATCATTCTGACCAGACCTCAGTGCTTTATTCAAGGGCAGATCCCGTTCTCTCATCTGCCCCCAGAGGTCCTCGTTGAGCCATGGTAGAGAGTTCTTGGCATGTTTCCTATCGATAAATCAAATCAAATCAAATTTTATTGGTCACATACACATGGTTAGCAGATGTTAATGTGAGTGTTGCGAAATGCTTGTGCTTCTAGTTCCGACCGTGCATTAGTATCTTAACAAGTAATCTAACAAATTCACAACAACTACCTTATACACACAAGAGTAAAGGAATGAATACGAGTATGTACATATAAATATATGGATGAGCGATGGCTGACCGGCACAGGCAAGATGCAGTAGATCGTATAGAGTACAGTATATACATATGAGATGAGTAATGTAGGGTATTGCATTTAATGTTATCTTTCATGTACACACGCAAATCCACCCCCTCTGCCCTCTCCCCTGTCCCTCCTGAATATGGAGTATCCAGGGACATTAAAGGCAGAAATAGGAGCAGATGTCTTCAGCCATGACTCAGAAAAACTGATAAGAGATTAGAGTCAGTCGATAAATGTGCCACCTGTTCATGCTATGAATATTCAGATGACCTCCCAATATTTCTCTAGGCTTGGAACGAGTGTCCCTGAGCATTTTAGCCGGATTGACGGTTTGAAAAAGGTTCATGGTACAATGTCTCAAAGGCGGGTTTTGTTTCGGGACATGTATCAAGACTTTGCATTAAAGTGAGATCATCAGTAGATTGCTCATTTTCTTGAAAAGCCATGTTAGCGACAGAGGTTATGCTAACATACACAGAATGTCTTTCTATGAACCAGATAATATAGGCTACTCAAATATAGATTATTTCAATCATTCATGTTCCACCATTCATCAACGGTTTCGGTCTGGATAGCTCAATAGGGGGACTTCTCTCCACTTCTCCCTGAATTAAATCCTTCATATCAGCCTTCTTTTTTGCAGGTGTCCTAACTCCAGACTCTGATGGGGAGCTTTGAACGTTGGGCCGCTTGGGTGTTTGACTCTGATGGGGAGCTTTGTACGTTGGGCCGCTTGGGTGTTTGACTCTGATGGGGAGCTTTGTACGTTGGGCCGCTTGGGTGTTTGACTCTGATGGGGAGCTTTGAACGTTGGGCCGCTTGGGTGTTTGTTGGTTCCGGATTGTTTGAAGGGGTCAGCAACTCCGGTATGAAAGGGGTCAGCAGATGAAGGGGTCAGTACCAACCTCCTCACATATAGTTTACTATTACAATGTTACAACTCCTATACCTCCTCACACATAGTTTACTACCACACTCATACAACTCTTATACCTCCTCACATATAGTTTACTATTACACTGTTACAACTCCTATACCTCCTCTAATATAGTTTACTACTACAATGTTACAACTCCTATACCTCCACACATACAGTTTACTATTACACTGTTACAACTCCTATACCTCCGCACATATAGTTTACTATTACACTGTAACAACTCCTATACCTCCACACATATAGTTTACTATTACAATGTTACAACTCCTATACCTCCACACATATAGTTTACTATTACATTTTACAACTCCTATACCTCCTCACACATACTTTACTATTACAATGTTACAACTTCTATACTTCCTCACACATAGTTTACTACTACAATGTTACAACTCCAATACCTCCTCAAATTTGGTTTACTATTACAGTGTTACAACTCCTATACCTCCTCACATACAGTTTACTATTACAATGTTACAACTCCTATACCTCACATATAGTTTACTATTACAATGTTACAACTCCTATACCTCCTCACATTTAGTTTACTATTACAATGTTACAACTCCAATACCTCCTCAAATTGGGTTTACTATTACAGTGTTACAACTCCTATACCTCCTCACATACAGTTTACTATTACAATGTTACAACTCCTATACCTCACATATAGTTTACTATTACAATGTTACAACTCCTATACCTCCTCACACATAGTTTACTATTACAATGTTACAACTCCTATACCTCTTCACACATAGTTTACTATTACAATGTTACAACTCCTATACCTCCTTATACATAGATTACAATTACACTCTTACAACTTTTATCCCTCCGCACATATAGATTACTATTACAATGTTACAACTACAATACCTCCTCACATACAGTTTACTATTACACTGTTACAACTCCTATACCTCCTCACATACAGTTTACTATTACACTGTTACAACTCCTATACCTCCTCACATATAGTTTACTATTACACTGTTACAACTCCTATACCTCCTCACATATAGTTTACTATTACACTGTTACAACTCCTATACCTCCTCACATTTGGTTTACTATTACACTGTTACAACTCCTATACCTCCTCACATATAGTTTACTATTACACTGTTACAACTCCTATACCTCCTCACATTTGGTTTACTATTACACTGTTACAACTCCTATACCTCCTCACATACAGTTTACTATTGCAATGTTACAACTCCTATACCTCACATATAGTTTACTATTACAATGTTACAACTCCTATACCTCACATATAGTTTACTATTACAATGTTACAACTCCTATACCTCCTCACATATAGTTTAGTATTACAATGTTACAACTCCTATACCTCCTCACACATAGTTTACCATTACACTGTTACAACTCCTATACCTCCTCACATATAGTTTACTATTACAGTGTTACAACTCCTATACCTCCGCACATTTAGTTTACTATTGCAATGTAACAACTCCTATACCTCCTCACACATTGTTTACTATTACAATGTTACAACTCCTATACCTCCTCACATATAGTTTACTATTACAATGTTACAACTCCTATACCTCCTCACATATCGTTTACTACTACACTGTTACAACTCCTATACACTACCAGTCAAAGGTTTGGACACACCTACTCATTCCAGGGTTTTCTTTAGTTTTACTATTTTCTACATTGTAGAATAATAGTGAATACATCAAAACTATGAAATAACACATATGGAATCATGTATTAACCAAAAAAGTGTTAAACAAATCAAAATATATTTTATTTTTGAGATTCTTCAAAGTAGGCACCCTTTGCCTTAATGACAGCTTTGCAAACAAAATAAAGAAAAACCCTTGAATCAGGAAGTGTGTCCAAACTTTTGACTGGTACTGTATATTACTTATATGTTTTATGTGTTCATATACTGTTGAAGTCGGAAGTTTACATACACCTTAGACAAATACATTTTACCTATTTGGGAGCGGCAGCAGAGGTGTCGGTTTTGGAGAGTCTGGCGTGCCCAAAGTAAAATGCCTGCCACTCAGGCCCAGAAACTAGGATATGCACATAATTAGTACTATTGGATAGGAAACATGCTGACGTTTCTAAAACTGTTAAAATAATGTCTGTGAGTATAACAAAACTGATATAGCAAGCGAAAACCCGAGGAATGTCTGTCCAGATTAATATTTTTTGTGACCTGCCCTCACTTTCAATGCCTGCCTATGGGATTCTCAGTGAAATAGCTCCCAGATTGCAGTACCTATGGCTTCCACTAGATGTCAACAGTCTTTAGACAGTGTTTCATGGCTTTATCATGGAACAGAGCCTTATAGAAGAAGAATTGGTTAGAGGACCCAGGAAGTCAATATAGTTTTTGGTGCGCGAGACCGTGTGCGTGTTCCTCTTTATTTACCTTTTATATCGTTTAGGATACTATCCGTGTGAAATATAATCATTAATATACATAAAAGGATACCTAAGGATACATTATAAATGATGTTTGATTTGTTTGGGCAAAGTTGATAGGTATAATTTGAACGCTTTCTCTTCAATGCACAACGGGCGACTCGACGGTGGATTTTCTGAACATAACGCGCCAACCAAACAGAGATTTATGGACATAAACAATGACTTTTTCTAACAAAAGAAACATGAATTGTCCTGCTTGGACACTTCAGATTGCCCTCAGCAGAAGATCATCAAAAGGTAAGCTATTTATTTTAGCTCTTTTATGTGTTTTGTGAGACCCGCGCTGGTTATGATATTATGCTAATGCTTAAAATATGTGAGGTGCAATCCTCAAACAATCAAATGTTGTGCTTTCGCCGTAAAGCCTTCTTGAAATCTGACAACACTGTGATATTGCCAAGACTCTAAGCTTTTGATGACTATGCAACACTTGTATATTGATGAATGTTTAATAATTCAACTTTTGGATTTTAAATTTGGCACCTTACATATCCCCGGGTAGTGTCGGGAATGGGGCGCTAGCGCCCCAATGATCCCTACTCAGTTTTTCACAATTCCTGATATTTAATCCTAGTAAAAATTCCCTGTCTTAGGTCAGTTAGGATCACCACTTTATTTTAAGATTGTGAAATGTCAGATTATTAGAAGAGAGAATTATTTTTCCAGCTTTTATTTCTTTCATCACATTCCCAGTAGGTCAGAAGTTTACATACACTCAATTAGTATTTGGGAGCATTGCCTTAAAATTGTTTAATTAACTTAGGTCTTTTGTTATGGCGGTTTTGGTGCAGTGGCTTCTTCCTTGCTGAGCGTCCTTTCAGGTTATGTTGATATAGAACTCGTTTCACTGTGGATATAGATACATTTGTACCTGTTTCCTCCAGCATCTTCACAAGGTCCTTTTCTGTTGTTCTGGGATTGATTTGTACTTTTCGCACCAAAGTACGTTCATCTCTAAGAGACAGAACACGTCTCCTTCCTGAGCGGTATGATGGCTGCATGGTCCCATGGTGTTTATACTTGCGTACTATTGTTTGTACAGATGAACCTGGTACCTTCAGACGTTTGGAAATTGCTCCCAAGGATGAACCAGACTTGTGGAGGTCTACAATTTGGTCTTGGCTGATTTCTTCAGATTTTCCCATGATGTCAAGCAAAGAGGCACTGAGTTTGAAGGTATGGCCTTGAAATACATCCACAGGTACACCTCCAATGAACTCAAAGGATGTCAATTAGCCTATCAGAAGCTTCTAAAGTCATGACATCATTTTCTGGAATTTTCCAAGCTGTTTAAAGGCACAGTCAACTTAGTGTATGTAAACTTCTGACCCACTGGAATTGTGACACAGTGAGTTATACGTGAATTAATCTGTCTGTAAACAATTGTTGGAAAGATTACTTGTGTCATGCATAAAGTAGATGTCCTAACCGACTTGCCAAAACTATAGTTTGTTAACAAGAAATTCGTGGAGTGGTTGAAAAACGAGTTTTAATGACTCCGAACTAAGTGTATGTAAACTTCCGACTTCAACTGTATGTGTGACACAGTATTCAAATGTTTATTACATACAGTTTATTCAGAAAGTATTCAGACCCTTACAGCTTTATTTTAAAAAAAATATCAATATTTATTATATTGTCATTGTGGGGTAAATATATATATTTACCCCACAATGACAAAGCAAAAACAGGTTTAGAAATGTTTGCAAATATATAAAATAAAACTGAAATATCATATTTACATAAGTATTCAGACCTTTTGCTATGACTTGAAATTGAGCTCAGGTGCTTCCTGATTCCATTGATCATCCTTGAGATCTTTCTACAACTTGATTGGACTCCACCTGTAGTAAATTCAATTGATTGGACATGATTTGGAAAGGCACACACCTGTCTATATAAGGTCCCACAGTTGACAGTGCATGTCAGAGCAAAAACAAAGCCATGAGGTCGAAGGAGTTGTCCGTAGAGCCTGGAGACAGGATTGTGTCGAGGCACAGATCTGGGGAAGGGTACCCAAAAATGGTTGCAGCATTGAAGGTCCCCAAGAACACAGTGGCTTTTACCAGTCTTAAATTTAAGAAGTTTGGAACCACCAAGACTCATCCTAGAGCTGGCCGCCCGGCCAAACTGAGCAATCTGGGGAGAATGGAAATGGGAGAACATTCGGAGAACAACCTTCCAGTAAGACACCATCTCTGCAGCAGTCCACCAATCAGGCCTTTATGATAGAGTGGCCTGACAGAAGCCACTCATCAGTAATAGGTACATGACAGCCCGCTAGGAGTTTGCTAAAAGGCACCTCAAGGACTCTGACCATGAGAAACAATACTCTTTGGCCTGAATGCCAAGAGTCACGTCTGGAGGAAACCTGGCACCATCCCTACGGTGAATCATGGTGGTGGCAGCATCATGCTGTGTGGATGTTTTTCATCGGCATGGACTGGGAGACTAGCCAGGATTGAGGGAAAGATGAATGGAGCAAAGTACAGAGAGATCCTTGCTGAAAACCTGCTCCAGAGCCCTCAGGACCTCAGACTGAGGAGAAGGTTCATCTAACAACAGCACAACAACCCTAAGAAGACTGAAGGCTGAAATCGCTGCCAAAGATGCTTCAACAAAGTGCTGAGTAAAGAGTCTGAATACTTAGGTAAATGTCATATTTCAGTTTTGAATTTTTTATACATTTGCAAACATTTCTAAAAACATGTTTTTGCTTTGTCATTATGGGGTATTGTGATGTCATTACGGGGTATTGTGATGTCATTATGGGGTATTGTGATGTCATTAGGGGGTATTGTGATGTCATTACGGGGTATTGTGATGTCATTATGGGGTATTATGATGTCATTATGGGGTGTTGTGATGTCATTACGGGGTATTGTGATGTCATTATGGGGTATTGTGTGTAGATTGATGATGGGGGAAAAATGTCATCCATTTTAGAATAAGGCTGTAACGTAACAAATTGCTCCTGTAAGTTGCTCTGGATAAGCCCATCTGCTAAATGTAAAAAAATAAAACGTAATAATTTACTCCCTCACCCCCAAGCTGCTCCAAGACCTTTCCATTGCGGTAAAGTCTGCCCTCCAGACGTTCCTTTGGACAGCAAAGATAGAGCCTGGGTGAATTTCAATCTGCAAAACAGCAAAGGGGAGATGCAGACCGCTGTGCTCCGGCACCTCCTGCTGGTGGCAACAAGCATAAGGAATTCCCAATGGAAATCATTGGAGGATTCTGCCCAAAATAATAGTGGATTACAACCATATACAGTCAATGATTATAACAATACCATCTAAACCATGTTTTATAAATACAATGTGATTCCACAACCTTATGGGCCGGGCACAGCTACAATATAGAAAATAAACGCTCACACTTTGGTATGAAACGAATGATAAATGATAAACCTACAATAGTCTATGCCATCTCAACCTAATCTCAAAATGATATGGCAAGTATAATCTACAGTAGATACGAGAAACAACCAGGTAGCTTAAATGCAATTAGAAAATAATTCACCCCTACGTGTATTGTTATTAAATACGTACCATGTAAAAAACACAGTTTCGGAGCGCATAAGGAAAATGCATATCCCTATTATAATGTTTTTGTATGGGGTTGAGAGATTTATATACGCTATTGAAATATACGATCACATATTTTTAAATGTATGTCAGGTTTATATATGTGTTTTAAATATATGATCTTATATTTTAAAATATATGTCACGTTGACATATAAGACCATGTATTACTTTTCCTTATGGGAGAGAAAGAGAGAGAGAAAGAGAGAGAGAAAGAGAGAGCCTCTCCAGATTCCCTATGGTGTGCTGTTCCCTAAGACGGACTGTATTTGGGTCTCATCTTGGCCCACTTTTAGCCCTGAGGCACCTGGGACAATGAGAGGGGGAGGAGTCTCAGCCCTGAGGCACCGGGACAATGAGAGGGGGAGGAGTCTCAGCCCTGAGGCACCTGGGACAATGAGAGGGGGAGGAGTCTCAGCCCTGAGGCACCTGGGACAGTGAGAGGGGAGGAGTCTCAGCCCTGAGGCACTGGGACAGTGAGAGGGGGAGGAGTCTCAGCCCTAAGGCACCTGGGACAGTNATATCTCACTGGTCACCCCCAAAGCCAATTCCTCCTTTGGCCGACTCTCCTTCCAGTTCTCTGCTGCCAATGACAGGAACGAACTACAAAAATCTCTGAAACTGGAGACACTTATCTCCCTCACCAGCTTTAAGCACCAGCTGTCAGAGCAGTTCACAGACCCCTGCACCTGTTTATAGCCCATCTGTAAATAGCCCAACCAACTACCTCATCCCCTACCGTATTTATTTATTTATCTTGTTCCTTTGCACCCCAGTTTTTCTACATTGCACATTCATCTACTGCACATGTACCATTCCAGTGTTTAATTGCTATATTGTAATTACTTTGCCACCATGGCCTATTTATTGCCTTACCTTCCTTATCTCACCTCATTTGCACACATTGTATATAGATTTGTTTTTTTTCTACTGTATTATTGACTGTATGTTTGTTTACTCCATGTGTAACTCTGCGTTGTTGTATGTGTCGAACTGCTTTGCTTTATCTTGGCCAGGTCGCAGTTGTAAATGAGAACTTTATTTAACTGGCCTACCTGTATTATAACATCATATAGAACTACCTGGTTAAATAAAGGTGTATTATGACATCATATAGAACTACCTGGTTAAATAAAGGTGTATTATGACATCATATAGAACTACCTGGTTAAATAAAGGTGTATTATGACATCATATAGAACTACCTGGTTAAATAAAGGTGTATTATGACATCATATAGAACTACCTGGTTAAATAAAGGTGTATTATGACATCATATAGAACTACCTGGTTAAATAAAGGTTAAATAAATAAATAAATTGATCACTCTGAGGAAGAACTTTGCTTTTTGCTTTTTCTCAGTGATGTAAATATACATCTGTCATCATTCTGACCAGACCTCAGTGCTTTATTCAAGGGCAGATCCCGTTCTCTCATCTGCCCCCAGAGGTCCTCGTTGAGCCATGGTAGAGAGTTCTTGGCATGTTTCCTATCGATAAATCAAATCAAATCAAATTTTATTGGTCACATACACATGGTTAGCAGATGTTAATGTGAGTGTTGCGAAATGCTTGTGCTTCTAGTTCCGACCGTGCATTAGTATCTTAACAAGTAATCTAACAAATTCACAACAACTACCTTATACACACAAGAGTAAAGGAATGAATACGAGTATGTACATATAAATATATGGATGAGCGATGGCTGACCGGCACAGGCAAGATGCAGTAGATCGTATAGAGTACAGTATATACATATGAGATGAGTAATGTAGGGTATTGCATTTAATGTTATCTTTCATGTACACACGCAAATCCACCCCCTCTGCCCTCTCCCCTGTCCCTCCTGAATATGGAGTATCCAGGGACATTAAAGGCAGAAATAGGAGCAGATGTCTTCAGCCATGACTCAGAAAAACTGATAAGAGATTAGAGTCAGTCGATAAATGTGCCACCTGTTCATGCTATGAATATTCAGATGACCTCCCAATATTTCTCTAGGCTTGGAACGAGTGTCCCTGAGCATTTTAGCCGGATTGACGGTTTGAAAAAGGTTCATGGTACAATGTCTCAAAGGCGGGTTTTGTTTCGGGACATGTATCAAGACTTTGCATTAAAGTGAGATCATCAGTAGATTGCTCATTTTCTTGAAAAGCCATGTTAGCGACAGAGGTTATGCTAACATACACAGAATGTCTTTCTATGAACCAGATAATATAGGCTACTCAAATATAGATTATTTCAATCATTCATGTTCCACCATTCATCAACGGTTTCGGTCTGGATAGCTCAATAGGGGGACTTCTCTCCACTTCTCCCTGAATTAAATCCTTCATATCAGCCTTCTTTTTTGCAGGTGTCCTAACTCCAGACTCTGATGGGGAGCTTTGAACGTTGGGCCGCTTGGGTGTTTGACTCTGATGGGGAGCTTTGTACGTTGGGCCGCTTGGGTGTTTGACTCTGATGGGGAGCTTTG
>QNTS01006411.1:42035-74674 GCA_003317085.1 Hucho hucho | reverse complement strand
AGAGAGAGAGAGAGAGAGAGAGAGAGAGAGAGAGCGAGAGAGAGGAACCTTAACTTTTTACAAGGCTGTTGTTGACGCACAAGGTTATCTTTATTATCATTAACATCAGACTCGTACATTTCCTCAGTGAAAACAATGTACTGAGCAAATGTCAAATTGGCTTTTTACTAAATTACCGTACAACATACCAAGTATTCACCCTGCAAACCCTAGAGATATGACCACATCAGAAACAAACAGTGATTGGTGTACCATATGCAATAGATATGATACAATCTAAAAGGTATGTAGTTCATATTGAGTGTCCCTACGGATGGTCTGCGTCTGACTGATTATATAGCTCAGGGTCATTCTCAGTCCAGAGCCGTGTTGTCCATTACATGTCAGTCTTATTCTAAAATGGATTACATTTTTTTTAAATCAGCCCGACAGACATGCCCAAAGTAAACTGCCTGTTACTCAGGCCCAGAAACCAGGATATGCATATAATTGGTAGCATTGGATAGAAAACACTGGAAATGTTCAAATAATGTCTGTGACTATAACACAATTGATATGGCAGGCTGTGATATTGCTGTGATATTGCCAAGAAACAGAGCTTTTGATGAGTATGGAACACTTGTATATTGGTGGATGTTTAATAATTCAACTTTTGGATTTTGAATTTGGCGCCTCACATTTAACCTGGTAGTGTCGGGAGTGGGGCGCTAGCGCCCCAGTGATCCCTGAGAGGCTAAGATAACTATAGGGCCAATGGGAGTAGTTCATGAACATACAAGGAGTGATTCTATATGTTAGGCAGGGACAGAAGCCTATAAAGGGAGAGCTCTGTGATAAAGAAGTCAGTCTCTTTCCATGGGAGAGGCTCGGCTTTAATCCGTTGAAATAAAGTCTGAATTAAATTCACAAGTTCCGGTATCTGTGCAATTATTTGACTAATTGTTTTTCCACATCAATTGATGAGGGGAAAAAAACGATCTAATAAAATCAGCAAAAAAAGAAATCCCTTTTTCAGGATTTTGTCTTTCAAAGATAATAAAAAAAAAATCAAATTAACTTCACAGATCTTCATTGTAAAGGCTTTAAACACTGTTTCCCATGCTTGTTCAATGAACCATCAACAATTAATGAACATGCACATGTGGAAAGGTCGTTAACTACTTAGGGAGAAACGGCGCGCTAGCGGGCCGCTCCCGACACTACCCGGTCAAATGTAAGGCACCAAATTCAAAATCCAAAAGTTGAATTATTAAACATTCATCAATATACAAGTGTTGCATGGTCATCAAAAGCGCTGATTCTTGGCAATATCACAGCATTGTCAGATTTCAAAAAGGCTTCACGGTGAAAGCACAACATTTGATTGTTTGAGGATAGCACCTCCAATATTTATGCATTAGCATAAATTCATATCCAGCGCGGGTCACACAAAACGCATATAAGAGCTAAAAAATATCACTTACCTTTCGAATAACTTCTGCTGAGGGCTTCCCAAGTGTCCAAGACATCCAATGGTTCTTTTGTTAGAAAAAGTCATTTATTATATCCATAAATCTCCGTTTGGTTGGCGCTTTATCTTCAGAAAATCCAACGTCGAGTCGCCCATTGAACCGTGAAGAGAACACGTTCAAATATACCTATAAACTTTCTCCAAACAAATCAAACATAATTTTTAATGTATCCTTAGGTATCCTTTTATGTATATTTACTGTAATTTTTCAACCGGACGATAACGTGAACGATAGGAAAGGAAAATAAAGTGGGGCGCGCTCACAATCTCACGCCCGTGAAACGTTGTTGACAAATGTGGTCCCTTCACTACTTCCTCTTCCTATCTGTTCTGCTTAGTGCTAGAGCCTCCAGACACTGTATAAAGACTGTTGACATCTAGTGGAAGCCATAGGTACTGCAATCTAGGAGCTGGATCCCATTAAAATCAATAGGCAGCCTGGAGAAAAAGGTACAAAAATTGTTTTCCTCTGCTTTTTGCCTGCTACATCAGTTCTGTTTTACTCACATACATTATTTTAACACTTTTAGAAACTTCAGAGTGTTTCCTATCCAATAGTACTAATTATGTGCATATCCTATTGTCTGGGCCTGAGTGGCAGGCATTTTACTTTGGGCACGCCAGACTCTCCAAAACCGTCACCTCTGCTGCCGCTCCCTAAGAAGTTAAGACACAGCTTACAGACAGTACGCAATTAAGGTCACAGTTATGAAAACTTAGAACACTAAAGAGGCCTTTCTACTTACTCTGAAAAACACCAAAAGAAAGATGCCCAGGGTCCCTGCTTATCTGCGTGAATGTGCGTGCCTTAGGCATGCTGCAAGGAGGCATGAGGACTGCAGATGTGGCTAGGGCAAAAAATTGCAATGTCCGTACTGTGAGACGCCTAAGACAGCGCTACAGGGAGACACGACAGGCAGCTGATCGTTCTCGCAGTGGCAGACCACGTGTAACAGCACCTGCAAAGGATCGGTACATCCGAACATCACATCTGTGGGACAGGTACAGGATGGCAACAACAACTGCCCGAGTTACACCAGGAACGCACAATCCCTCCATCAGTGCTCAGACTGGCCGCAATAAGCTGATAGAGGTAGGCCTGTTGTAAGGCAGGTCCTCACCAGACATCACCGACATCACCAGACATCACCGTTTTGTCTCACCAGGTGTGATGGTCGGATTGGCGTTTATCGTTGAAGGAATGAGCGTTACACCGAGGCCTGTACTCTGGAGCGGGATCGATTTGGAGGTGGAGGGTCCATCATGGTCTGGGGTGGTGTGTCACAGCATCATCGGACTGAGCTTGCTGTCATTGCAGGCAATCTCAACGCTGTGCGTTACAGGGAAGACATCCTCCTCCCTCATGTGGTACCCTTCCTGCAGGCTCATCCTGACATGACCCTCCAGCATGACAATGCCACCAGCCATACTGCTCGTTCTGTGCGTGATTTCCTGCAAGAGAGGAATGTCGGTGTTCTGCCATGGCCAGCGAAGAGCCCGGATCTCAATCCCATAGAGCACATCTGGGACCTGTTGGATCGGAGGGTGAGGGCTAGGGCCATTCCCCCCAGAAATGTTCGGGAACTTGCAGGTGCCTTGGTGGAAGAGCAGGGTAACATCTCACAGCAAGAACTGGCACATCTGGTGCAGTCCATGAGGAAGAGACACACAGCAGTACTTAATGCAGCTGGTGGCCACACCAGATACTGACTGTTACTTTTGATTTTGACCCCCCTTTGTTCAGGGACACATTATTCAATTTCTGTTAGTTACATGTCTGTATAACTTGTTCAGTTTATGTCTCAGTTGTTGAATCTTGTTATGTTCATACAAATATTTTCACGTTAAGTTTGCTGAAAATAAACGCAATTGACAGTGAGAGGACATTTCTTTTTTTGCTGAGTTTATAGTTTAGAATAAGGCTGTAACGAAACAAAATGTGGAGAAATTCAAGGGGTCTGAATTCTTTCCAAATGCACTGTATTTCTGTTCTGACAAAGCACTGAGGTGAACATCCTATCCTACCATCCCACTGGGCAGAAACTGGTTGAATCAACATTGTTTCAACGTAATTTGTCAACCTATTGTGACGTGGAACCTACATGGTAAATACATTTGATTTTATAAAAGTCATCAACGTAAGCTGCTATTTTGGATTATGTCAACCTGGTGACCAATTTTCACCACACAACACCTTGTATAAAATATGGTGAACCAACGTCAGCTCTTTAACGTTTTATCCAGAAAAATAAAACAATAGCCTGGGCAGCACCTCCTACTGGAGAGTTGATCTATTATCTGCTATCCATTTGGCCTCCCATCTAAGGTTTTAACCAAGCCCTGCTTAGCTTTGATATTTGTCACTGACTACTGCCCATGTGCAATGGTGAGAATGATTGTTGAGAGATCACTTAACACTAAATACATTCACTGTTGCTATTGCAGTCATTTGAAATGGTAGGTTTAGCAGAGCAAATGATATGTAACCATACTTTTCAAATCATAAATCCTCTTAAGGCTAGGGGCAGTGTTCGGAAGTACGGAGAGTCTGACGTGCCCAAGGTAAACTGCCTGTTACTCAGGCCCAAAAGCTAGGACATGCATATATTGGTAGTATTGTATAGAAAACACTGATGTTTCTAAAACTGTTAAAATAATGTCTGTGAGTATAACAAAACTGATATGGCAGGCGAAAACCAGAAGAGTTAGAGTCTTTCCAATGAGTCCCTATTGACTATACATGACAATAGCTCCCAGATTGTAGTTTCTATGGCTTCCACTAGATGTCAACCCTCTTTAGACATGGTTTCATGCTTGTTTTTTGAAAAATTGTAGTTTATCCAGGTGGCTCATGATTAGGACACTAGTGTTTTGGCGCGCATGAATGGGGTATACTACTATTCTCTGTCTGAAATATTATTGTTTATTTAGATATTAGACAACCTGAAGATTAATTAGAAACATCGTTTGACTTGTTTGGATGAACTTTCCCGGTAACTTTTTGGATTCCTTTGCCTGCATGTTGAACGAGTAGATTACAGAACTCAATGGCGCCAACTAAACTGACTTTTGGGATATAAAGAAGGACTTTATCAAACAAAACGACAATTCTTTGTGTAGCTGGAACCCTTGGGATTGCAAACAGAGGAAGATCTTCAAAGGTAAGTGATTTATTTTATTGCTATTTTTGATTTTGTAATGCCTGTGCTGGTTTGAATAATATGTTGTTGTGGGGCGCTGTCCTCAGACAATCGAATGTTCTGCTTCCGACTTAAAGCCTATTGTAAATCCGACAACGCATTTCGATTACCAAGATTCTAAGCTTTTGAATGATGTACAGTGGGGCAAAAAAGTATTTAGTCAGCCACCAATTGTGCAAGTTCTCCAACTTAAAAAGATGAGAGAGGCCTGTAATTTTCATCATAGGTACACTTCAACTATGACAGACGAAATGAGAAAAAGAAATCCAGAAAATCACATTGTAGGATTTTTTATTTATTTATTTGCAAAGTATGGTGGAAATTAAGTATTTGGTCAATAACAAAAGTTTATCTCAATACTTTCTTATATACCCTTTGTTGGCAATGACAGAGGTCAAACGTTTTCTGTAAGTCTTCACAAGGTTTTCACACACTGTTGCTGGTATTTTGGCCCATTCCTCCATGCAGATCTCCTCTAGAGCAGTGATGTTTTGGGGCTGTCGCTGGGCAACACGGACTTTCAACTCCCTCCAAAGATTTTCTATGGGGTTGAGATCTGGAGACTGGCTAGGCCACTCCAGGACCTTGAAATGCTTCTTACGAAGCCACTCCTTCGTTGCCCGGGCGGTGTGTTTGGGATCATTGTCATGCTGAAAGACCCAGCCACGTTTCATCTTCAATGCCCTTGCTGATGGAAGGAGGTTTTCACTCAAAATCTCACGATACATGGCCCCATTCATTCTTTCCTTTACACGGATCAGTCGTCCTGGTCCCTTTGCAGAAAAACAGCCCCAAAGCATGATGTTTCCACCCCCATGCTTCACAGTAGGTATGGTGTTCTTTGGATGCAACTCAGCATTCTTTGTCCTCCAAACNGTGAGAGCCAGAAATCTTGCTTGTTTGTATGTGACCAAATACTTATTTTCCACCATAATTTGCAAATAAATTCATTAAAAATCCTACAATGTGATTTTCTGGATTTTTTTTCCTCATTTTGTCTGTCATAGTTGAAGTGTACCTATGATGAAAATTACAGGCCTCTCTCATCTTTTTAAGTGAGAGAACTTGCACAATTGGTGGCTGACTAAATACTTTTTTGCCCCACTGTATAACACTTGAATTTTCATGAATGTTTATTATTACTATTTTTGTAATTTGAATATGGCGGTCTGCAATTTCACCGGATGTTGTCGTAGGTGGACCGCTAGCGTCCCACCGATCCCTAAGACTATTGAACTTAGATTTTTGGTTGATGGAGACATTATTTCAACATATAAATTATTAATTCGTAGGCAAACTGGATTGTAAATTGTGTTTGGTTGTCAACGCAACCAAATATCAACATTTGAAGGAAATGTATATTTTGCTTGGATAGCTCCATCTGTGCCACTAACTTAGTCTTGCTTTAATTCCAGTTTGTCTACAAATTAATAATTGATATGTTGAATTCACATCTCCATCTCAACCAAAAATCTAAATCAAATAAAACTTTAAATACACTTTTTAATTAAAGTTTGATTTGATTTAGTCCTATTCTATTTGATTGAGATGGAGAGTGAATCCAACACATCAATTATTAATTTGTAGACAAACTGGAATTAAAGGCAGACTAATTAATTGGCACAAAAGATACATCTCCTTCAAATGTTGATAGTTGGTTGTGTTGACAACCAAACAAAATTCAATAACACTTTTGCAATACACTAGTTACAGTGGCTTGCGAAAGTATTCACCCCCTTGGCATTTTTCAATACTTTGTAGAGACACGTTTTGCAGCTATTACAGCTTCAAGTCTCTTGGGGTATGTCTCTATAAGCTTGGCACATCTAGCTACTGGGATTTTTGCCCATTCTTCAATGCAAAACTGCTCCAGCTCCTTCAAGTTGGATGGGTTCCGCTGGTGTACAGCAATCTTTAAGTCATACCACAGATTCTCAATTGGCTTGAGGTCTGGGCTTTGACTAGGCCATTCCAAGACTTTTAAATGTGTCCCCTTAAACCACTCGAGTGTTGCTTTAGCAGTATGCTTAGGGTCATTGTCCTGCTGGAAGGTGAACCTCCATCCCAGTCTCAAATCTCTGGAAGACTGAAACAGGTTTCCCTCAAGAATTTCCCTGTATTTTTCGCCATCCATCATTCCTTCAATTCTCACCAATATCCCAGTCCCTGCCGAGGAAGAACATCCCCAAAGCATGATGCTGCCACCACCATGCTTCACTGTGGGGATGGTGTTCTCGGGGTGATGAGAGGTGTTGGGTTTGCGGCAGACATAGGATTTCCTTGATTGCTAAAAAGCTAAATTTTAGTCTCATCTGACCAGAGTACCTTCTTCCATATGTTTAGGGAGTCTCCCACATGCCTTTTGGCAAACACCAAATGTGTTTGCTTATTTTTTTCTTTAAGCAATGTCTTTTTTCTGGCCACACTTCCCTAAAGCTCAGGTCTGTGGAGTGTACGGCTTAAAGTGGTCCTATGGACAGATACTCCAATCTCCGCTGTGGAGCTTTGCAGCTTCTTCAGGGCTATCTTTGGTATCTTTGTTGCCTCTCTGATTAATCACCTCCTTGCCTGGTCTGTGAGGTTTTCTGGGTGGCCCTATCTTGGCAGGTTTGTTGTGGTGCCATATTCTTTTCATTTTTTAATAATGGATTTAATGGTGCTCCGTGGGATGTTCAAAGTTCTGGATATTTATAACCCAACCCTGATCTGTACTTCTCCACAACTTTGTCCCTGACCTGTTTGGAGAGCTCCTTGGTCTTCACGGTGCCGCTTGCTTCGTGGTGCCCCATGCTTAGTGGTGTTGCAGACTCTGGGCCTTTCAGAACAGGTGAACATATACTGAGATAATGTGACAGATCACATGACACTTAGATTGCACACAGGTGGACTTTAATTAACTAATTATGTGACTTGGTTGCACCAGATCTTATTTAGGGGCTTCATAGCAAAGGGGGTGAATACATATGCACGCACCACTTTTTTATTTTAATTTTTTTCATTTCACTTCACCAATTTTGACTATTTTGTGTATGTCCATTACATGAAATCCAAATAAAAATCCAAAATAGGAAAAACGCCAAGGGGGATGAATACTTTTGTAAGGCACTGTATATAGCCTATAAACGACAAGTTAACTACTAACACACAAATACAAGTTAAAGAATAGGATTAAGCCAATGGCTCAGATGAAACCATCCAAGCATTAGATCCATACCCTTTAACTTCTTAGGGAGCGGCTGCATAGGTGACGGTTTTGGAGAGTCTGGCGTGCCCAAAGTAAAATGACTATGCAACACTTGTATATTGATGAATGTTTAATAATTCAACTTTTGGATTTTGAATTTGGCGCCTCACATTTCACCGGCTAGCGCCCCACCACTCCGTAAGTAGTTAAATGTCAATATTTGGTTTGGTTGTCAACCAAACACAATTGAATACTACTTTTGTAATACATTACATACAGTGCCTTCAGAAAGTAATCATACCCCTTGACTTATTCCACATTTTGTTACAGCCTGAATTTAAAATTAATTAAATGTATTTTCTCACCCATCTACAAACAATACCCCATAATGAAAAAGTTATAACATGCTTTTCCAAAATTTAGCACATTTATTGAAAATGAAATACAGAAATATCTCATTTACATAAGCATTCACACCCCTGAGTGAAAACATGTTAGAATCACCTTTGGCAGCGATTACAGCTGTGAGTCTTTCTGGGTAAGTCTCTAAGAGCTTTGCACATCTGGTTTGTACAATATTTGCCCATTATTCTTTTCAAAATTCTTCATGCTCCATCACATTGGTTGTTGATCATTGCTTGACAAACATTTTCAAATCTTGCCATAGATTTTCAAGCAGATTTAAGTCAAAACTATAACTTTAACCACTCAGGAACATTCACTGTCTTCTTGGTAAGCAATTCCAGTGTAGATTTGGCCTTGTGTTTTAGGTTATTGTCCTGCTGAAAGGTGAATTCATATCCCAGTGTCTGGTGTCCATTCCGTTTCCTTTTAATCCTGTAAAACTCCCCAGTCCTTAACAATTATAAGCATACCCATAGCATAATGCAGCCACCACTATGCTTGAAAATATGGAGTGGTACTCAGCAATGTGTTGAATTGCATTTGCCCCAAACATAACAGTTTGTTCACAGGACAAAAAGTTAATTGCTTTGCCAATTTTTTTGCAGTATTAATTTAGTGCCTGCCTTGTTGCAAACAGGATGCATGTTTTGGAATATTTGTATTCTTTACAGGCTTCCTTCTTATCACTCTGTCAGTTAGGTTAGTATTGTTGAGTAACTACAATGTTGTTGATTCATCCTCAGTTTTTTCCTATCACAGCCATTAAACTATGTAAATGTTTTAAAGTCATCATTGGCCTCATTGTGAAATCCCTGAGCGGTTTCCTTCCTCTCCGCCAACTGAGTTAGGAAGGACGCCTTTGTCCTTGTAGTGACTGTGTTTTGATACACCATCTAAAGTACAATTAATGACTTCACCATGCTCAAAGGATATTCAATGTCTGCTTTTAGGTGCCCTTCTTTGCAAGGCATTGGAAAACATCCCTGGTCTTTATGGTTGAATCTGTGTTTGAAATTCACTGCCCGACTGAGGGACCTTATAGATAATTGGATGTGTGGGGTACAGAGATGAGGTAGTCATTCATAAATCATGATAAACACTATTATTGCCCACAGAGTGAGTCCATGCAACTTATTATGTGACTTGTTAAGCATTTTTTGTCTCCTGAACTTATTTTGACTTGCCATAACAAAGGGGTTGAATACTTATTGACTTGACATTTCAGCTTTTCATTTTTTATTAATTTGAAAAATTTTGAAAAAACAGATTTCCACTTTGACATTATGGGGTATTGTGCGTATGCCAGTGACAACAACTACCCTGAACTGCACTTGCCTGCTTTTTATTCACAACAATATGGGAAAAAGTCAAGGGGTGTGAATACATTCTGAAGGCACTGTAGCCTGAAGTTAAGGCATTTTACAAACTAATTTAACAGTATTTATTCAACCTTAAAAATGACATACCCAAATCTAACTGCCTGTAGCTCAGGCCCTGAAGCAAGGCTAAGCATATTATTGGTACCATTTGAAAGGAAACACTTTGAAGTGTGTGGAAATATTAAAGGAATGTAGTAGAATATAACACAACAGATCTGGTGCTGACCAACTGGCAGGTGTCATCACTGACATTTTCAACATGTCCCTGATTGAGTCTGTATTACCAACATGTTTCAAGAAGACCACCATAGTCCCTGTGCCCAAGAACACAAAAGCAACCTGCCTAAATGACTACAGACCCGTAGCCATGAAGTGCTTTGAAAGGCTGGTCATGGCTCACATCAACACCATTATCCCACAAACCTTAGACCAACTACAATTTGCATACCGCCCAAACAGATCCACAGCTGATGCAATCTCTATTGCACTCCACACTGCCCTTTCCCGCCTGGACAAAAGGAACACTTATGTGAGAATGCTATTCATTGACTACAGCTCAGAGTTCAACACCATAGTACCCTCAAAGCTCATCACTAAGCTAAGGATCCTGGGACTAAACACCTCCCTCTGCAACTGGATCCTGGACTTCCTGACGGGCCGCCCCAAGGTGGTGAGGGTAGGTAGCAACACATCTGCCACGCTGATCCTCAACACTGGAGCCCCTCAGTGGTGCATGCTCAGTCCCCTCCTGTACTCCCTGTTCACTCATGACTGCATGGCCTGGCACGACTCCAACACCATCATTACGTTTGCAGACGACACAACAGTGGTAGGCCTGATCACCGACACCGACGAGACAGCCTATAGGGAGGAGGTCAGAGACATGGCCGGGTGGTGCCAGAATAACAACCTATCCCTCAACGTAACCAAGACTAAGGAGATGATTGTGGACTACAGGAAAAGGAGGACCGAGCACGCCCCCATTCTCATTGACGGGGCTGTGGCGGAGCAGGTTGAGAGCTTCATGTTCCTTAGTGTCCACATCACCAACAAACTAGAATGGTCACGATCGTCATAATGAACGGACCAAGGCGCAGCGTACATAGAGTTCCACATATTGAATTCAAAGTGAAACTTAAAAAAACAATAAAGAAGACAACTGATCGTCACATATGCGTAGCGCACACAGGCACTAACAAACAACAATAACCCACAAACACAGGTGGAAAAAATAACAACTTAAGTATGATCCCCAATTAGAGGTAACAAAAGCTGCCTCTAATTGGGAACCATACAAAACCAAAACATAGAAATACAAATAATAGAACCAAAATCCCCCTAGTCACGTCCTGACCAAAACCACCATAGAGGGTTCTCTATGGCCAGGACGTGACAGTACCCTCCCCAAAGGTGCGGACTCCGGCCGCAAAACCAGAACTAAATGGGGAGGGTTCGGGTGGGCATTAGGCGTCGGTGGCGGCTCCGGTGCGGGACGTAGCACCCGCTCAGACCGCGGAGGCTGAACACCTTTCCCGGATTGGTCCCCGGCGCAGAGGAAAGCTCCGGCACCGGACTAGGAAGGCACACTGGAAGCCTGGTGCGTGGAGCCGGCACAGGTTTCACCGGACTGATGACACGCTCCTCATGGCGAGTGCGGAGAGCTGGCACAGGATGTACCTGGCTGGGAAGGTGCACTGGAAGCCTGGAGCGTGGAGCCGGCACAGGTTTCACCAGACTGATGACACGCTCTTCATGGCGAGTGCGGAGAGCTGGCACAGGACGTACATGGCTGGGAAGGCGCACTGGAATCCTGGTGCGTGGAGCCGGGCGCAGGTTTCACCGGACTGATGACACGCTCTTCAGGGCGAGTGCGGAGAGCTGGTACAGGACGAACCGGGCTGGGAAGGCGCACTGGAAGCCTGGTGCGTGGAGCCGGCACAGGTTTCACCGGACTGATGACACGCTCTTCAGGGCGAGTGTGGAGAGCTGGCCCAGGACGTACCGGGCTGGACAGACGCTCCTCTAGGCGCCTGCGCTGCAGCTCATTCTTCGCCAATACCTCTCTTCGATAACCTTCCTTAAACTCCACATACATCTCCCATTCGGGCTTTGGCTCTCTCCTCTGCTCGGCCGACAGCCCCATGTGCCCCCCCCCAAAAATAATCTTGGGGTTGTCCCTGGGCTGCGTGTGGTCGCGGACCCCGGCGTCGTCGCAGTCCCTCCTTACTCCTCGGCGACTCCCGCCAAGGAAGGGTCTCGCAACCACCCAGTACTTCTTCCCAGGTCCAAAACTCCTTTACCATAGGTGCACGCTGCTTGGTCCTGGTGTGGTGGGTTATTCTGTCACGATTGTCTTCAGAAACGGACCAAGGCGCAGCGTGCATAGAGTTCCACATATTTAATTCAAAGTGAAACTTCAAAAAACAATAAAGAATACAACTGATCATCACATATGCGTAGCACACACAGGCACTAACAAACAACAACAGAGGGCTCTCTATGGCCAGGATGTGACAGCCATAATGTATTATTCCAGCCCAGGTGCATTTAGATTTTTAGTGTATGTGCAAAGTTTTAGACTGATCCAATGAACCATTGCATTTCTGTTCAAAATGTTGTATCAAGACAGCCCAAATGCGCCTAATTTGTTTATTAATAACTTTTCATGTTCAAAATTGTGCACTCTTCAAACAATAGCATGGTATTCTTTCATTGTAAATGCTACTGTAAATTGGACAATACAGTTAGATTATTAATGTAATTTGAACTGTATTCCAGGTCATTCGGTTGTGCTATTAGATTAAGAACAGTGATAACACATGAAGTGATAGCACATGAAAAATGGTGCTTTACTGTACGGCTGCCGTCTTGAGAGCTCCGACCCGACTTTTCTATTTTGTGATTATTTTGGCGTTTATATTTACTTTTTTGCACAAAATGTATCCTCTATCATTTCTTCTGATGGACAAGAACTTCTACTTAACTTTATTTTATAGTATAATATTTTTACTACTGATATTTATTACTGCAGTTGGGAAAGAGCTTGCAAGAAATCCATTTCACTGTACTGTGCATGTGACAATTTATCTTAAAGTTTTTAAATGTTTGAAAACGTAGTGATATCACATTTAGATCACAGGAAAAAAAAAATGCTTTTAGATGGTTGAAAGCGTAACACGTGGGATATGACCCCGGGTCTCACACGGGAGCAACCAACATCTTAGACAAAGAGGAAATTCCCTTTTGGTCCGAGGGCAGACACTGGTTTTGGAAGTTTGCAGGCGGGGCTACCTCATAATATGACCATGAGCAACCATGCTCACTAGATTCACCCTCCTTTGACCTCCTCCACCAAGAGAGACCAACCTACTTTGGCACCAATGTAACACACGAGATATGAGTCAGGGTCAACCATGGGTGCAACCGATGTCTTTGACTGTTAGACCATGAGGAAATTCCCTTTTGGTCTGAGGGCAGACACTGGTTTTGAACATCGCAGACGGGGGCTATCTCATCACATGACCATGAGCAACCATTCCCGACTCATGTCCGTTACAAAAGCCTAGATTCTTTATTTTTACTTAACCAGGCAAGTTAGTTAAAACTTGTTAGGGAGCAGTGCATGAGGTGACCGTTTTTGGAGAGCCTGGCGTGCCCAAAGTAAAATGCCTCCCATTCAGGCCCAGAAAATAGGATATGCATATATTTAGTACCATTGGATAGGAAACACTCTGAATTTTCCAAAACTGTTAACCATTTGTCTGTGAGTGAAACAGAACGGATATGGCAGGCAAAACCCCGAGGAATTTCTGTCCTGGAAAAAGTGATTTTGACACATTGCTCATTTGGGAACCCCTCCCTCATGAAAATGACCATATAAGGGCATATGAATGCAGTACACGTCGCTTCCTTATGATGTCAACAGCCTCGAGATGGTGTTTTCCTCCATTTTGGATGCTTTACACCAGAGAAAAAGACCAAACAAGTGGGTCCCCCCTTGATGACAACAGTACCCAGGGCGCGCGCCCGAGAAGTCGCACAGTGTCTTATTTANTCAGTTTATATTCCGGTTGATTTATAATAGTAAATATACGTAAAAGTGTTCCTAAGGATACATTTAAAACTATGTTTGAATGTTCTTGGACAAGTTTATAGGTATAAGATGAACGAGTTCGCGCCACGTTTCAATGGACTAGTGGAGGCTGTCGTTTCTGACTATGACGCGCGAACCAAATGGAGATTTATGGATATAATACATTACTTTTTCTAACAAAAGAACCATGGATTGTCTTCGTTGGACACTTAGGATGACCTCAGCAGAAGTTCTTCAACAGGTAATTGATTTGTTTTCGCTGTGAAATGTGTTATGTGTGTGCCACGCTGGCTAATGAATTCATGGCTATGAGAAAGTATGTGAGGTGCTGCCCTCAAACAATCAAATGTAGTGCTTTCGCCGTAAAGCCTTTTTGAAATCTGACAACGCTGTGATATTGCCAAGAAACAGAGCTTTTGATGAGTATGAAACACTTGTATATTGGTGGATGTTTAATAATTCAACTTTTGGATTTTGAATTTGGCGCTTTACATTTTACCTGGTGGTGTCGGGAGTGGGGCGCTAGCGACCCACCGCTCCCTGTGAAGTTAAGAACAAATTCATATTTACAATGACGGCCTACCCCTAACCAAGATGACGCTGGACCAATTGTGCGCCGCCCTATGGGAATCCCAATCACAGCCAGTTGTGATACAGCCTGGAATCTAACCAGGGTCTGTAGTGACACCTCTAGCACTGAGATGCAGTGCCTTAGACCACTGCGCCACTCGGGAGCGCTAGTGATAACATATTGGGAATTCAACATATGTCTGACTGTCTTTTTGATAAAGGTTGAAATCTCATTGATCAACATCTCAACCAAATATTACCCAAACGTTCACGTTGAAATGACATGTTGTGATGGAGACATACACACCCCAGGAACAACTGAGAACGTTTGTGTGTGTGTCTGTCTTTGTGTGGTTTGTGTGACAGAATAAACCCCTGTACTCCTTTCTCCCTCTGACACTGATCTAGGATCAGCTGAGTGTTGGTGGACCTCAGGGAGGTCCAGTGGAATAATGCTGTGTCAGGGACCTCCCTGCAGGTTACGAGAGAAACGCACAGCAGCGTACTGAAACACGCACTGCAGCATACTGATACACGCACAAACACACATCATATTGTATGCTTTAGTGTCCTTGTGGGGACCTAACCCTATCCCTAATTCTAAACCTAATTCTAACCCTAACCGTGAACCCTAATCTTAAAATAGCTTCCGTCCTTGTGGGGGATGTGGGAAACGTTCCCACGAGGGTGAACTTTCTTTGTTTTAAACCAAATCAAATTGTATTGGTCACATACACATGGTTAGCAGATGTTATTGCGAGTGTAGCAAAATTCTAGTTCTGACAGTGGATGAGTGATGGCCGTGCGGCATAGGCAAGATGCAGTAGATGGTATAGAGTACAGTATATACATATGAGATGAGTAATGTAGGGTATGTAATCATTATATAAAAAGTGGCATTGTTTAACCTCTTAAGCATCATTAAGGAGCACTGGGGCGCTAGCGCCCCATTCCCGACACTACCCGGAAAAATGTAAGGTGCCAAATTCAAAATCCAAAAGTAAAATTATAAAACAATCATCAATATACAAGTGTTGCATAGTCTTCAAAAGCTTAGACTCTTGGCAATATCACAGCGTTGTCAGATTTCAAAATGTCTTTACGGCGAAAGCACACCATTTGATTGTTTGAGGATAGCACCTCTCATATTTTATGCATTAGCATAAATTTATAACCAGCGCGGGTCTCATAAAACACATATAAGAGCTAAAATAAATCGCTTACCTTTGATGATATTCTGCTGAGGGCATTCCGAAGTGTCCAAGCAAGACAATCCATGTTTCTTTTGTTAGAAAAAGTCATTGTTTATATCCATAAATCTCTGTTTGTTTGGCGCCATCTGTTCCGAAAATCCACCGTCCACTCGTCCAATTATACATGACAAATAATATACCTATCAACTTTGTCTAAACAAATCAAACATCATTTATAATAGATCCTTAGCTACACTATTATGTATATTAATGATTATATTTCACACAGATAATATCTTGAACGATAGTAAAGTAAAAAACCAATGTGCGTGCTCTCGTGTCTCTCGCACACCAGACAGAAATCACTTTTCCAGATGGATTTTGCTCGGGTTTTCGCCTGCTATATCAGTTCTGTTATACTCACAGACATTATTTTAACAGTTTTAGAAACTTCAGAGTGGTTTCTATCCAATAGTATATCCAAAACCGACACCAATGCTGCTGACCCCTAAGTGACTAGTGATACATTTATTACATCCAATTATTAAAGTGGCAAGAGATTTGAGTCAGTATGTTGGCAGCAGCCACTCAATGTTAGTGATGGCTGTTTAATTAACAGTCTGATTGCCTTGAGATAGAAGCTGTTTTTCAGTCTCTCGGCCCCAGCTTTGATGCACCTGTACTGACCTAGCCTTCTGGATGATAGCGGGGTGAACAGGCAGTGGCTTGGGTGGTTATTGTCCTTGATGATCTTTTTGGCCTTCCTGTGACATCGGGTGGTGTAGGTGTCCTGGAGGGCAGGTAGTTTGCCCACAGTGAAGCGTTGTACGGACCTCACTACCCTCTGGAGAGCCTTACGGTTGTGGGAGGAGCAGTTGCCGTACCAGGCGGTGACACAGCCCGACAGGATTCTCTCGATTGTGCATCTGTAAAAGTTTGTGAGTGTCAGCCTCCTGAGGTTGAAGAGGCGCTGTTGCGCCTTCTTCACCACGCTGTCTGTGTGGGTGGACCATTTCAGTTTGTCCGTGATTTGTACGCCGAGGAACTTGAAACTTTCCACCTTCTCCACTACTGTCCCGTCGATGTGGATAGGGGGGTGCGCCCTCTGCTGTTTCCTGAAGTCCACAATCATCTCCTTTGTTTTGCTGACGTTGAGTGTGAGGTTATTTTCCTGACACCACACTCCGAGGGCCCTCACCTCCTCCCTGTAGGCCTTCTCGTCGTTGTTGGTAATCAAGCCTACCACTGTAGTGTCGTCAGCAAACTTGATGATTGAGTTGGAGGCGTGCATGGCCACGCAGTCATGGGTGAACAGGGAGTACTGGAGAGGGCTGAGAACGCACCCTTGTAGGGCCCCCACAGTGTTGAGGATCAGCGGGGTGGAGATGGTGTTTTGTACCCTCACCACCTGGGGAGGAAGCCCGTCATAGAACCAAGTTGCACAGGGCGGGGTCGAGACCCAGGGTCTTCAGCTTAATGACGAGTTTGGAGGGTACTATGGTGTTAAATTCTGAGCTGTGGTCAATGAACAGCATTCTTACATAGGCATTCCTCTTGTCCAGATGGGTTAGGGCAGTGTGATTGCGATTGCGTCGTCTGTGGACCTATTGGAGTGGGTCTAGGGTATCAGGTAGGGTGGAGGTGATATGATCCTTGACTAGTCTCTCAAAGCACTTCATGATGACAGAAGTGAGTGGTACAGGGCGATAGGCGTTTAGCTCAGTTACCTTAGCTTTCTTGGGGACAGGAACAATGGTGGCCATCTTGAAGCATGTGGGCACAGCAGACTGGGATAGGGATTGATTTAATATGTCCGTAAACACACCAGCCAGCTGGTCTGCACATGCTCTGTGGACGCGGCTAGGGATGCTGTCTGGGCCAGCAGCCTTGCGAGGGTTAACACGTTAAAATGTTTTACTCACGTTGGCCGGGGTGAAGGAGAGCCCACAGGTTTTGGGAGCGGGCTGTGTCCTCAAAGCGAGCAAAGAAGTTATTTAATTTGTCTGGGAGAAAAACGTGGGTGTTTGCAACGGGGCTGGTTTTTTTATTTTTGTAATCCGTGATGGACTGTAGACCCTGCCACATACGTCTCGTGTTTGAGCCATTGAATTGCGACTCTACTTTGTCTCTGTACTGACGCTTAGCTTTATTGACCTTGTGGGGATATTGGGGGATTTCTGGAACCCACACAGATAGTGATATAAGCCTACGCGCACACACACGTGCACACACACGCACACACACACGCCCACACACTCTGGCAAGGACTTTGTGTTCTTCACAGGGGCAAAAATGTATCTCTCTCTCTGGCATTCCTCCCCCTGTCCTGCCGTGCCGAGGCCCCCCCACTGACTCTCCCTCCTCTCTACCTCTATTTGAACGAGCACCAGCCATACATACTATACTGACTCTGCTCTGTTCAGTCTGCTCTGTTCGGTCTGCTCTGTCTGTCCTGTCTGTCCTTTTGTCTGTTCGGTCTGCTCTGTCTGTCCTGTCTGTCCTTTCTGTCTGTTCGGTCTGTTCTGTCTGCTCTGTTCTGTCTGCTCTGTTCTGCCTGTCCTGTCTATCCTTTCTGTCTGTTCAGTCTGTTCTGTCTGATTGTTTTGTCTGTTCTGTCTCCTCTTTTCTGTCTGTCTGTTCTGTCTGTTATGTCTCTTTTGTCTTGTCTGGTCTGCTCTGTTCTGTTCTGTCTGCTCTGTTTTGGTCTCTCTACTCATCAGCTAGCTCTACTCATCTGAGATCTACTGTCAGGGTCTGAGTTCTATTCTAATCAACTCTGCCCCTGCACTGTGCCATAGGCAATGTCTGCTCCCTCTATAATTATAGATGTGATGATAGTCATGTCTATATTAGGCATTGGATGAAAATGTGCAAATCAACTTTATTGGAGGTACACAGACTTTTGCCAAGAGTGTGTAAAGCTGTCATCAAGGCAAAGGGTGGCTACTTTGAATAATCTCAAATCTAAAATATATTTTGATTTGTCAACACTTTTTTGGCTACTGCATGATTCCATATGTGTTATTTCATAGTTTCGATGTCTTCACTATTATTGTACAGTGTAGAAAATAGCAAAAATAAAGAAAAACCTTTGAATGAGTAGGTGTTCTACAACTTTTGACCAGTAGTGTGTATGTGTGTGTGTGTGTGTGTGTGTGTGTGTGTGTGTGTGTGTGTGTGTGTGTGTGTGTGTGTGTGTGTGTGTGTGTGTATATATATATATATATATATATATATATATATGTATATATATATATTATTTGGCTGTATGTATTTTTAGATATAGGCCTATTGTAAATGTGTATTATTGTTGTCATAATCTTTATTGCAAGAATAAATACAATTACAAACATAACTTAAAGCTACATATTATTTTGACAGAGGTAATGAACTGTCCATTGATCACTGTGTCTATTGTTATGTTGGGCTCCTACTGACCAAAAAAGGATCTTATTACGTTATTGTTTTTCATTTACATGTTTTTCTAAAATATAGGTTTAAGGAAATACAGGCACACACCACATTACTACATGACAAAACAGCTCAAGCAAGCCTGATGCTGATGATGCTGATGGTTTTGTAAGTATAAAAGCAAAGCATGCATTCATTTAATAAAAAAAGCATGAAAAGGTAGCGTAATGGGATAATGTCTGTGTGTGTGTGTGTGTGTGTGTGTGTGTGTGTGTGTGTGTGTGGTGCATGTCTCTCCATATGGTTTCAGTACTACTCACTGTCGACAGAAAGGGTGATGGGTTGGCTGGTCTTGTTTTCGCCGTTCTTGTCGTTGACAGCCTGTACGTAGTAACGTCCAGCATCAGGGGCCACCGTGGACAGGATGACCAGAGTGTTGTCCAGCGTAATGGCTCTAAGGATCACAGAGACACGTTTAGTCACTACACTGCCACAAACACCACTGACAAAAAGCCCCCCCTGCACATACACATACACTTTACAGTGTTAAACATCACCAGGAAGGAATGCCCTCCAGGTTTTTGCAGAGCTGAATAAGATTACAGTTGTCCTGTTATATTCCTGTTGTGTGTAACAGCTTCTCCCCTGCTCCAGCCCCTCCCACCCTGTGCTGTGCTGACCAGTGGAGTGAGACCCAGGCCTCCTCTCCCTGCATTCTACCTATTATAGCCCCGCCTCGGTTTACAATCAATGTTTGCTTATTATCAGCGCCTGTTCACCAATTTGGAGCTGGATTGCATGTTCCGACTCATTGCCCCTGACCCCCTCTCCCTTTCCCTTTCCCTTCCTTCCTTCGCTCTCTCCTCCAAGAGTCAGCATACTAATGTGAATGCACCCCTCCCCTGGAGGAGTGTAAACCACACTGAGGATCAGGTGATGCTGTATATACGGTACACACACATCCTACTGTACATACGGTACACGCATCCTACTGTACACATGGTACACACGCATCCTACTGTACATATGGTACACACGCATCCTACTGTACAGTCGGTACACACGCATCCTACTGTATATACGGTACACGCATCCTACTGCACATACAGTACACGGGTCCTACTGCACATACGGTACACACATTCTACTGTACAAGCAGGGAAATAGAAAATAAATGTAGGATACAAAGAAACAGATAAAATTCATACAAAAACAAAGATATATACAAACACATACGTGCACCTTTGACATACAATATTAGGCCTTTCTTCACATGCATATCCAGAGACAACATTTTTACCTTCAATGCTCAGTACCTTGCACCCTGCACCCTCCTGAATGAACAAGGCCATGGTATTGATAATAAACTGGAAGTCTGAGAGACTTAACAAGTATGCACTTGGCAACCAGCAGCAGCAGTAAGACGTTGTTGTGATTAATGGTGGGTTGTAAATAAGTGACTCGGCTGTGTGTCCTGGCAGTGTGCTTTGCTTGTGTTCTGTTCGGAGCGGTGAGGTACTAGGATTGGCTTCCTGGGGTGTATGCTTGGCCCTGCCGACTGGCGCCAGGCGGCGCATCCCCCCACCTCTACTCACAGAGACAAATTAATACACACACACACACAAACACAAACACACGCAACCACAAACACACGCATACGCATGCACACACACAAAATCAACCCCTTCACCTCCCAACACACGTACACTGAGTTTAGATACCATCTACAGTTGAAGTCGGAAGTTTACATACACCTTAGCCAAATACATTTAACCTCTCCGGGCTAGGTGGCAGTGTTCGGAAGTTCGGAGAGTCTGGCATGCAAAGTAAAATGCCTGTTACTCAGGCCCAGAAGCTAGGATATGCATACATTTGATAGAAAACACTTTGCAGTTTCTAAAACTGTTAAAATAATGTCTGTGAGTAAAACAGAACTGATATGGCAGGCGAAAACCTGAGGAAAATCCATCCAGAAAAATTAATTTTTTTGAGCTCCCATGCAATTGGTATGGTTTCCTATTGCACAATGAAAAGAATAGCTCCCAGACTGCAGAACCTATGGCTTCCACTGGATGTCAACAGTCTTTAGACAAGGTTCCAGGCTTGTTCTTTGAAAAACGAACAAGAAATAGAGGTTCTTTCAAGTGGCTGTTGAAACGGACACTACTGTTTTGCGCGCGTGACTGTGTGCGCGCTCTTCGTTATTTTTCTTCCCTTTTCAACAGACTATTCTCTGTCTGAAATATTATTGTTTATTTAGATATTTGACAACCTGACGATTAATTAGAAACATTGTTTGACTTGTTTGGACAAACTTTACCGGTACTTTGGGGATTTCTTTGTCTGCATGTTGAACGACTGGATTACAGAACTCCATGGCGCCTACTAAACAGACTTTTTGGGATATAAAGAAGGACGAACAAAACGACCATTCTTTGTGTTCCTGGGACCCTTGTGATTGCAAACAAAGGCAGATCTTCAAAGGTAAGTGATTTATTTTAGCACTATATTTGATTTTGTAACGCCTGTGCTGGTTTGAATAATATGTTGTTGAGGGGCACTGTGCTCAGATAATCGAATGTTCTGCTTTCGCCGTAAAGCCTAATGTAAATCCGACAGCGCAGTTCGATTACAACGATTCTAAGCTCTTGAATGGTGTACAACACTTGTATTTTCGTGAATGTTTAATATTACTATTTTTGTAATTTGAATTTGGCGCTCTGTATTACACCAGATGTCGTAGGTGGACCACCTAGCCCAAACAGGTTAAACTCAGTTTTTCACAATTCCTGACATATAATCCTAGTAACAATTCCCTGTCTTAGGTCAGTTAGAATCACCACTTTATTTTTACTTCTTAGGGAGCGACAGCAGAGGTTTTGGAGAGTCTGGCGTGCCCAAAGTAAAATGCCTGCCACTCAGGCCCAAAAAATTGGATATGCACATAATTAGTACTATTGGATAGGAAACACTCTGAAGTTTCTAAAAGTGTTAAAATAATGTATGTGAGTATAACAGAACTGATATAGCAGGCGAAAACCCGAAGAAAATCCATCCGGATTTTGCAGTTTTTTTTGTACATTACTTTTTTCTCCAGGCTGCCTATTGATTTCTATGTTAACTACGACTGAGACTGCAGTACCTATGGCTTCCACTAGATGTCAACAGTCTTTATACAGTGTCTGGAGGCTCTAGCACTAAGAAGAATGGATAGGAAGAGGAAGTAGTGAAGGGACCACATTTGTCAACAACGTTTCACGGGCGCGAGATTGTGAGCGCGCCCCACTTTATTTTCCTTTCCTATCGTTCACGTTATCGTCCGGTTGAAATATTACAGTAAATATACATAAAAGGATACCTAAGAATATATTAAAAATGATGTTTGATTTGTTTGGAGAAAGTTTATAGGTATAATTTGAACGTGTTCTCTTCACGGTAGTTAAGAATGTAAAACGTCAGAATAATAGTAGAGAGAATGATTGATTTCAGCTTTTATTTCCTTCATCACATTCCCAGTGGGTCAGAAGTTTAAGTACACTCAATTAGTACTTGCTAGCATTGCCTTTAAATTGTTTAACTTGGGTCAAACGTTTTGGGTATCCTTCCACAAGCTTCCCACAATAAGTTGGGTGAAATTTGGCCCATTCCTCCTGACAGAGCTGGTGTAACTGAGTCAGGTTTGTAGGCCTCCATGCTCGCACACACTTTTTCAGTTCTGCCCACAAATGTTCTATAGGATTGAGGTCAGGGCTTTGTGATGGCCACTCCAATACCTTGACTTTGTTGTCCTTAGGCCATTTTGCCACAACTTTGGAAGTATGCTTGGAGTCAATGTCCATTTGGAAGACTCATTTGCGACCAAGCTTTAACTTCCTGACTGATGTCTTGAGATGTTGCTTCAATATATCCACATAATTTTCCTTCCTCATGATGACCTCTTTTCTGTCAAGTGCACCAGACCCTCCTGCAGCAAAGAACTCCCACAACATGATGCTGCCACCCCCGTGCTTCACAGTAGGGATGGTGTTCTTCGACTTGCAAGCATCTTCCTTTTTCCTCCAAACATAACAATGGTAATTATGGCCAAACAGTTCTATTTTTGTTTCATCAGACCAAATCACATTTCTCCAAAAAGTACAATCTTGTCCCCATGTGCAGTTGCAAACCGTCTTTTTTTATGGTGGTTTTGGAGCAGTGGCATCTTTCTTGCTGAGCGGCCTTTCAGGTTATGTCGATATAGGACTCGTTTTACTGTGGATATAGATACTTTTGTACCTGTTTCCTCCAGCATCTTCACAAGGTCCTTTGCTGTTCTTCTGGGATTGATTTGCACTTTTTACACCAAAGTACGTTAATCTGTCTCCTCAGGAAGGAGACAGAACACGTCTCCTTTCTGAGCGGTATGACGGCTGCGGGTCCCATGGTGTTTATTCTTGCGTACTATTGTTTGTACAGATGAACGTGGTACCTTCAGGCATTTGGAAATTGCTCCCAAGAATGAACCAGACTTGTGGAGCTCTTCAATTTGTTTTCTGATGTCTTGGCTGATTTCTTTTGATTTTCCCATGATGTCAAGCAAAGAGGCACTGAGTTTGAAGGTAGGCCTTGAGAAACATCCTCCGGTACACTTCCAATCTATTTAAAGGCACAGTCAACTTAGTGTTTGTAAACTTCTGACCCACTGGAATTGTGATACAGTGAATTATAAGTGAAATAATCAGTCTGTAAACAATTGTTGGAAAAATTGCTTGTGTCATGCACACAGTAGATGTCCTAACCGACCTACCAAGACTAAAGCTTGTTAACAAGAAATTTGTGGAGGGGTTGAAAAATTAGTTTTAATGACTCGAACCTAAGTGTATGTAAACTTCCGACTTCAACTGTATGTGAATTGAGTTCTTGAATTGCCATGGAATTTGTATCCCATTGTAACCATGAAACACTTTAAAATGACAAATAGTTACACAAGTTGATATTGAACTCTTTATCAATGATAAAACACCACTTTTATACTGCAACACTTTATGTTTATGCATTGTTTAAAAGTACTTTGCGCAAGCAAATTGCCTTGTTCCAGTAGTGGTGACTTTTGGGGATTTAGAGATCTTTTTTGTGACACATTTTGTTTTTCATGGGGAGGGGGGGGGGGGTGACAGGTATAATATACACATTCATATAATGATATACTTTGTATTTACCTGTGGGCTGCCACTTACAAAGGATGAAAACATCTCCACCACCTGGAAACCAGTTGATGGTTCGGATTACGGGATGCTGAGGTCGTATTTTTCCAAATTCTGTTCCAATTAAAGGGTTGCTCAGATTCACTTATATGTGGACCATACCTATTTAATGGCTATTTACTTAAATTGTAAATATAGAAAAGAGGAGTTTCCTGGTAATGTGTCTTTCAAATCTTGGAATGTTCTCAAACCATTACTGTCCATGATATCTGTACAGATTCTACAGATGATGCAGATGCTAAGCTACAGGACTGTTTCGCTAGCACAGACTGGAATATGTTACGGGATTATTCCGATGGCATTGAGGAGTACACCACATCAGTCATTGGCTTCATCAATAAGTGCATGAATGACGTCGTCCCCACCGTGACCATACGTACATACCCAAACCAGAAGCCATGGATTACAGGCAACATCCACACTGAGCTAAAGGCTAGAGCTGCCGCTTTCAAGGAACGGGAGACTTATAAGAAATCCCACTATGCCCTCAGATGAACCATCAAACAGGCAAAACGTAAATACAGGACTAAGATTGAACTGTACTACACCGGCTCCGACGCTCGGCGGATGTGGCAGGGCTTGCAAACTATTGCAGACTACAAAGGGAAGCACAGCCGCGAGCTGCCCAGTGACACAAGCCTAACAGAAGAGCTAAATTACTTATATGCTCGCTTCGAGGCAAGCAACACTGAAGCACGTATGAGAGCATCAGCTGTTCCGGACGACTGTGTGATCACGCTCTCCGCAGCTGATGTGAGTAAGACCTTTAAACAGGTCAACATTCACAAGGCCGCAGGGCCAGACGGATTACCAGGACGTGTACTCCGAGCATGCACTGACCAACTGGCAAGTGTCTTCACTGACATTTTCAACCTGTCCCTGACTGAGTCTGTAATACCAACATGTTTCAGGCGGACCACCATAGTCCCTGTGCACAAGAACACTAAGGTAACCTGCCTAAATGACTACCGACCCGTAGCACTAACATCTGCAGCCATGAAGTGCTTTGAAAGGCTGGTCATGGCTCACGTCAACACCATTATCCCCGAAACCCTAGATACACTCCAATTTGCAAACCACCTCAACAGATCCATAGATGATGCAATCTCTATTGCACTTCACACTGCAGTGTCCTACCTGGACAAAAGGAACACCTACGCGAGAATGCTATTCATTGACTACAGCTCAGCGTTAAACAACATAGTGCCCTCAAAGCTCATCACTAAGCTAAGGACCCTGGGACTAAACACCTCCCTCTGCAACTGGATCCTGGACTTCCTGACGGGCCGCCCCAGGTGGTAAGGGTAGGTAATAACACATCTGCCGTACTGATCCAACACCATCATTAAGTTTGCAGACGACACAACAGTGGTAGGCCTGATCACTGACAACAATGGCCGTGTGGTGCCTGGGTAACAACCTCTCCCTAAATGTGATCAAGACAAAGGAGATGATTGTGGACTACAGGAAAAGGTGCACCAAGCACGTCCCCATTCTCATCGACGGGGCTGTAGTGTAACAGGTTGAGAGCTTCAAGTTCCTTGGTGTCCACATCACCAACAAACTATCATGGTCCAAATACACAAATACAGATTTAGCATGGGTCCTCAGATCCTCAAAAAGTTCTACAGCTGCACCATCGAGAGCATCCTGACTGGTTGTATCACTGCCTGGCATGGCAACTGCCCGTCCTCTGACCGCAAGGGTAGTGCGTACAGCCCAATACATCACTGGGGCCAAGCTTCCTGATCCAGGACGTCTATACCAGGCGGTGTCAGAGGAAGGCCCTAAAAATTGCCACCCTAGTCGTAGACTTTTCTCTCTGCTACTGCAGTACCGGAACGCCAAGTCTTGGTCCAAAAAGCTTCTTAACAGCTCTACCCCCAAGCCATAAGACTCCTAGTTAATCAAATGGCTACCCAGAATATTTGCATTTGCAATAGGATACACCATATTTATCTCTATACTCAGCCAGGGGGCAGAAGAATCATGTCTAAAGCAATTTAATCTGTGCTGAAATGCTAGTGCCTGGAAATACAATTTAATGTTTGGTACGGATAGCCGTCCTACGGCTTTTCCTATTTGTGAGTTTGCTCATTTTTTCCGGGATCGCCTACATTGCCTTATACAGTGTTTTCAGAAAGTATTCAGACCCCTTCATTTTTCCACATTTTGTTACATTACAGCCTTATTCTAAAATGGAATAAAAACATTTTGTGTAACATATTGTACATTTTGCATCTTCATATCATTTGTTACAGATTAAAATCCATATTATATCATAGAAAATGGGTGATTGACATCCACAAATGAACACATATCATACGAAACATAACATATCATACCAAATGGAGTGTCTCGGATTTACATACAGAATAATACGAAATTATCTAAGACCAGGTTGGTGTGTCGGAGCTGAACCCATTATAAAAACACACATTATCTCTCCAATGCTGCATGTGGAAAACAATAGAATGGCTCCCAGGAGAGGAGAGAGATCGAGGTGATGGAAGGAAGTGACAGGGTGTTATTGGTGATGTATACCTGCTGTTCTTTGGGTTTTTACCATGACTTACGAGTTGTGGAGGTCTACATTTTGTTTTCTGTGGTCTTGGCTGATTTCTTTTGATTTTCCCATGATGTCAAGCAAAGAGGCACTGAGTTTGAAGGTAGGCCTTGAAATACGTCCACAGGTACACCTCCAATTGACTCAAATGATGTCAATTGGCCTATCAGAAGCTTCTAAAGCCATGACATCATTTCAGGAATTTTCCAAGCAGTTTAAAGGCACAGTACAACTTAGTGTATGTAAACTTCTGACCCACTGGAATTGTGATACAGTGAATTCAAAGTAAAATAATCTGTAAACAGTTTTTGGAAAAATTACTTGTGTCATGCACAAAGTAGATGTCCTAACCGACTTGCCAAAACTATAGTTTGATAACAAGAAATTTGTGGAGTGGTTGACAAACGAGTTTTAATGACTCCAACCTAAGTGTATGTAAACTTCTGACTTCAACTGCATTTAAACCAGGAACCTTTCGATTACCGGCCCAACTGTTAGGCTACCTGCAGCCCGATATATTATTATGAAATTACCATTTCTCCAGACTGTGGAATAACTTCTCTGGCACGCTGCATTAAACAGAGGTGTACTTTACCTGCGCTGAAAAAGCGGCAGAGGCTGCTGAACCATCTTGGTGCACTGCAATGTTTCACTCTGTCCAGCTCTTCCAAAGAGAAAGTTATTTATTTTTGTGTTCGGTGTGGCGATAGAGCAGACTTAACAATGCTCTCTCTCTCTCTCTCTCTTTCTCTCTCTCAGCCACAATCTTAATAGACGTTTCTGTTCTCGGGCTGTTACGGTGACCATATTACTGCCAAACCGGTCAACACGAGTCATGCCGGCACTCAAATTCCATGTGACCATTTAATTAGGCTTCTCCAAGCTCTGATGCTGCTCATGGTCGTTAGTAGCCTACCAAACGTGTGAATTGCCTGGTACTCAGCACTCTATTGTCCCTCTAATCACTCTGTCATCAATGCAAATGTTTAAAAAAAATCTAATCAAACACTTAATGAGAGCTCATGAGTTCATGTTGTGCAGCATTTCTATAGGCTATGCAATTGCGTGAGAAAGAGTTTTGATGGCCTCTATTAAAAAAAGGAGGATCCCATCAGCTTTCTATAAGCTAGGCCTACTATATTTATTTATTCATCAGCTCTCTTAATTTTTAGCACATTGCTTCGCTGGCTGGGATGGGTGGGCGGGATGGGATGAAAATGAACCATGGGAAAAGCGTCCTCTATTCGCTATTTAAGTGCATACATTAAATTTTTCTCCATGCCCCTGTTACAAGGTGCATGATAAATTAAGAATAGTCTGGTGGGTGCAATATTAGCCTATCACTTGTGAATGATGCCCAGTGTGTGCAGTAAGGCAAGAAACAACACATGCATTTTTTTTGGCCACTTTTTCAAATCATAGTTGCACACCTCATGTAGGCTAGCCCTTAGGCCTAAACATTCTTATAAGATTTGTATCACAACTAAAGTGGCCAAATAACTTCTTATATTCAGCCTGAGGGAACAACGGCCACTTTGGCTGCAAAAGGAATGGATTTTGAAGGGGGCATGATGGCCACACAAGAGGGATGCTGCCAGGGAATACGAGACTTGGTGAGAATATTATCAAATGCTTGTCAAATTGTTAGCAGTTAGCAACTGCTTGCGACCTTTTTCAAATCATCATTATAGTCCATCATGCAGCATGAGAATGTATTACAAATCAAAACATACAGTGCCTTCGGAAAGTATTCAGACCCCTTGAGTTTGTCCACAAATTAAAATATATATATAACTTATTTACATAAGTATTCAGACCCTTTGCTATGAGACTCGAAATTGAGCTCAGGTGTATCCTGTTTTCATTGATCATCCCTGAGATGTTTCTACAACGTGATTGGAGTCCACCTGTGGTAAATTCAATTGATTGGACATGATTTGGAAAGGCACACACCTGTCTATATAAGATCCCACAGCTGACAGTGCATGTCAGAGCAAATACCAAGCCATGAAGTCGAAGGAATTGTCCGTAGAGTTCCGAGACAGGATTCTGTCGAGATACAGATCTGGGGAAGTGTACCAAAATATTTCTGCAACATTGAAGGTCCCCAACCTGGGCGGAAGGTAGCCTAGTGGTTAGAGCATTGGGCCAGTAACCAAAAGGTTGCTGGATTGAATCCCCAAGCTGACAGTTAACCCACTGTTCCCCGAGCGCTGAAGACGTGGGTGTTGATTAACTTCTTAGGGAGCGGCTGCATAGGTGACAGTTTTGGAGAGTCTGGAGTGCCCAAAGTAAAATGCCTGCCAATCAGGCCCAGAAAATAGGATATGCACATAATTAGTACTATTGGATAGGAAACACTCTGAAGTTTCTAAGAGTGTTAAAATAATGTATGTGAGTATAACAGAACTGATATATCAGGCGAAAACCAGAGGAAAATCCATACGGAATTGCAGTTTTTTGTGACCTTCTGTTTGAGACTCTCCCCATTGACTTCAAGGCAATCCAGTTCCGAGATTGCAGTACCTATGGCTTCCACTAGATGTCAGCAGTCTATATACAAAGACTGAGAGTGATTGGAGTAAGCAAAACGAATAGAAACAGGAAATGGTCAGGGGAGCTCAGATGTCAACAAGATTTCTCGGGCGCGAGACTGGATGCGCGCCCCACTGTATTTTCCTTTCATAACGTTTAGGTTACCATCCGAGTTAAATATTATCGCTAATATTCATAAAAGGATAGCTAAGGATGCATTATAACTGGTCTTTGATTTGTTTAGGAAAAGTTTATAGGTATATTTGAACGCGTTCTCTTCACGTTTCAATGGGCAATTCGACGTTGGATTTTCTGAACATTACGCGCCAACCAAACTGAGATTTATGGATATAATGAATGACTTTTTCTAACAAAATAACAATTGGATGTCTTCGTTGGACACTTGGGAAGCCCTCAGCAGAAGTTCTTTGAAAGGTAAGGGATTTGTTTTTGCTGTGAAATGGGTTTTGTGTGAACCGCGCAGGTTTATGCATTCATGCTAAAGCAGAAATATTAGAGGTGCTATCCTCAAACAATCAAATGTTGTGCTTTCGCCGTAAAGCCCTCTTGAAATCTGACAACGCTGTGATATTGCCAAGAAGCAGAGCTTTTGATGACTATGCAACACTTGTATATTGATGAATGTTTAATAATTCAACTTTTGGATTTTGAATTTGGCGCCTTACATTTCACCAGGTAGTGTTGGGAGTGGGGCGCTAGCGCTCCCTAAGTAGTTAAGGCAGCCCATCGCACTTCTCTGATTCAGAAGGGTTGGGGTAAATGTGGAAGACACATTTCAGTTGAAGGCATTCAGTTGTACAACTGACTAGGTATCCCTTTCCCCAAGAACGTAGTTGCCTCCATTATTCTTAAATGGAAGAAGTTTGTAACCAAGACTTTTCCTAGAGCTGGGCGCCTGGTCAAACTGAGCAATCGGAGGAGAAGGGTCTTGGTCAGGGAGGTGAAGAAGAACCCGATGGTCACTCTGACAGAGCTCTAGAGTTCTTCTGTGCAGAAGGACAACCATTTCTGCAGCATTTCACCAATCAGGTCTTTATGGTAGAGTGGCCAGACGGAAGCCATTCCTCAGTAAAAGGCACATGACAGCACACTTGGAGTTTGCCAAAAGGCACCTAAAGACTCTCAGACTATGAGAAACAAGATTCTCGGGTCTGATGAAACCAAGATTTAACACTTTGGCCTGAATGCCAAGCGCCACTTCTGGAGGAAACCTAGCTCCAACCGTACGGTGAAGTATGGTGGTGGCAGCATCATGCTGTGGGGATGCTTTTCAGCGGCAGGGACTGGGAGACTAGTCAGGATTGAGGCAAAGATGAACAGAGCATAGTATAGAGTTTGTGTGGTGCGCTCTGGGAACCTGCCTCAGCGGTAGGTCACCAAGTGGGTCTCTCCAAATTTGACGATCCAAAGAAATATTGGGAGCTTTTGAGTTCAAATGAAATGCATGCAAAATAATGAGGGGATAAAATGCTTTGAGGTTTGCAACAGTGAAAATAGAGCATAGTAATGTGTGTGTGACCAATTGCAGAGGGAGAGTTGTGTGCTTCATCTGTCTTGGCTGGCTCAGTTGTATGGGGCTATTCACTAATTTGTTCGGGCAGTTCATCTGACCAGTTTTTTCAGTCTGTTTGAGTTGACGGTGTTGTCTGATTCAGTTTGGCTGGACTTATATGTTTAGACCTGTTTGAGTTTGCGCACAAAACGCAACCCATTCATCTTATTCAATCAGTCCGAGTCATAGGGTCATTCAATTCATCCAGCTCGCTCAGTTGCTCATCTGGGGTGGGTGTGTTCAGTCTCATTCAGGTTGCCTGTCAACCCTGTTGACTGTTCTTTTTGATCCAGTTTGGAGTAGCAACTATCTATCTGCATGGTCGAATAAAATTAAATAGAAATCCTGTGATACCGCTTATCGTGTTGAGGAAGTGAATCGATAAGGACTGCTTGGATGGGTAGAAATCCTGTGATACCCGCCTATTGCATTGAGGAAGTGAATCGATCAATGGGGACTGCTTGAATGTGTAACAATCCTGTAGAATACTGCCTTTTCTGTGCTGACGAAGTGAATCAGTGAAAGTGCTGTATAATTAGGTCGCTTAGGAAAGCGCAATAGGTGTGTGAAAGTGAGTCTAAAGGTTCTCTGCTGTTGGTGGGGAAAGGGTAGCACACCTCTCCTGAACCGTTGCTTAAAGTGTGACACACCCAGTCCCACGCTAAAGGAGGGGAGTGTGAATGGTACATGAATAACCATTGAAGTAATATGACACTAGAAGTTTGAATAGTTAGGATAAATTAGAAAATACATTAACATTATAGTAAGATAGGAATAAATGTCAAGATGACATCAGCGATTGCTCGGTAAGGCCATTAAAAATTGCATACTGTGTTGCAAGGTAGAAGGATATATAATACAGAGAAATACAGAAATTGGAACATTTGAAGTAAGAATATACTCAAAAAGAGAGAACAATTATAAAAACCTAGAGACATGGGCAATAGCCAATAGACCGAGTACAATAATCAGAGAAAGAAAAATAACGAGGATATAAATAGGGTGCGGTCAAGCCTTCCAGGGCTTAAAACAGACCCTTAGAAAGATTTAGCCCTGGACTAGTAGGTAGAAATCTGAGAACAAGAGAAAGGAAGTGGTTTTAATAAGGTGAATAGGACAATAAAACAAAACTAGGGAGCAAAGAATAAATATGAATATCACAGGAAAATAGGGAGATGCTTGGAATATAATTAAAGAAGGTGTGTAATATAGACGGGAGTGAAGAAATATAAAACACCCTAGACACGGTAGGGAGAGATTTGGGAATAATAACTATTCATATGTCGAGAAACGGCCCAGTTTCTCTCTTTAATATGAAGCTAGAGGATTTTTTTAAGTTGCTGAAAGAAGATCACGAGAATTCTACCAATTTGTCTCGAATATGGGAAGAATTGAGCAAACTGGAAAATATTGGGCAACATTTCCTTGCTAACGGAGAATTCAAATCAAATAAAGAATTCAGGGAGGCAATTATAAATTGGCACAATCACATAAAACCAGCTTCTTAGCAGAGCAGGGTTAAGTAATCATTGTGAGAATCAAGGACAATGGATATTAGGTAACATATTAAAATGGGCAGTATATATGGGCAAGAGCGTGAATTATGTTTAAAAATAGTCTAACTTTGTATCACGCCACATTCAAACAATTGCTAAAGGGTGTAGATTTGGGGGTTCTGTGTTTTACAATATGTAAGGTAGTAAATTTGTTATTGCCGTAAAAAGACGAAGACACTCATTTGCCAAACATCGCCACATTAGTACACTATGTGGTAGAG
>QNTS01006411.1:21772-32647 GCA_003317085.1 Hucho hucho | reverse complement strand
GACCCAAAATTAAGGAAAGCTTTGACTATGTATATACTCAGTGAGCATAGCCTTGCTATTGAGAGAGGCTGCCGTACAAAATGAGGTGGAAACTGAGCTGCACCTCCTAACCTCCTGCTAAATGAATGACCATATTAGAGACACATACTTCCTTCAATCGAGATCGATACTTCAAGCGTAGAACCTTGAATTTGGACAAAAATACCTGAAAGGATTCCTACTTCCAAAGATTACCAAGGACTACCCAGCAACACAACAACCAGCATAAAAATAATGCCAAGGACTACCCAGCAACACAACAACCAGCAAAAAAGACTGCTAAGGACTACCCAGCAACACAACAACCTGGAGATAAATGACTGCCAAGGACTACCCAGCAACACAACAACCTGGAGATAAATGACTGCCAAGGACTACCCAGCAACACAACAACCTGGAGATAAAGCACAGAAAAAAATCTACAAATACCACCCAACCTACAACTGAGTGAGAAGATTTCCAATCCGTAGCTACTTCCAAGGCCACGAATGAAAATAACTATATTACAATAATCTCTTGATATCTTAATAAAATATGTCTTACTATATGAAGACTCAAATGCTTAGTTAGTACAGCGCAAACGTCCCATCAGCAACTTGAAATTGCACTGAGGTGTGAAGTAAGAGGTGTGAATGCCCTTGAATACAATGGCAGCAGAGCACCACAGCCTCCCCAACCCAAATGAAGAGGCCTCACACTCCTATCCAGAGGCCACACCCCTATGCAGCGGCCACAACCCTATGCAGATGCAATCTAAGTACAGTCCCCCACAGATATTTTTTGTATCCTGCATGTAAAAGGTACAAAGAGAAGTTCCTCAAAGAAAATTCAGACACACTATTTACTGACTGTTACAACAATGGGTACGTAAACAACCTCATCTTCCAGACAGGGATGCAGCATGAGCCCCATCCTCTTCAACATTTATATGAATGAATTGGCGAGGGCACTAGAAGTCTGCAACACACGGCCTCACCCTACTGGACATGGAAATCAAATGTCTACTGTTTGCTGATGATCTGGTGCTTCTGTCCCCAACCAAAGAAGGCCTACAGCAGCATCTAGATCTTCTGCACAGGTTATATCAGCCCTGACAGTAAATCTCAGTAAGACAAAAATAATGGTGTTCCAAAAAACGTCCAGTTGACAGGACAACCAATACAAATTTATCTAGACACTGTTGCCCTTGAGCACACAAAAAAGTATACATACCTCGGCCTAAACATCAACACCAGAGGTAACTTCCACAAGGCTGTGAACAATCTAAGAGACAAGGCAAGAAGGGGCTTCTATGCCACCTAGAGGAACATAACACTTGACATCCCATCTATAGGATCTGTCAAAAAATACTTAAATCAGTAATGGAACCCATTGCCCTATATGGCGGTAAGGTCTGAGATCCACTCACCAACCAATAATTCACAAAATTGGACAAACACCAAATTGAGACGTCATGCAGAATTCTGTAAAAACATACTTTGTGTACAACTTAAAACCCCAAACAATGCACGCAGAGTCAGAATTAGGAATATACACACTAGTTGTCAAAATCCAGAAAATAGCTGATAAAACCTCTGAAGGATCTGCCCCTTTTTTTCAATTTTCGCCTAAAATGATATATCCAAATCAAACTGCCTGTAACGCTTGCCCTGAAGCAAGGATATGCATATTATTGGTACCATTTGAAAGGTAACACTTTGAAGTTTGTGTAATGTGAAAGGAATGTAGGAGAATATAACACAATAGATCTGGTAAAAGATAATACAGATAATTGATTTTTTTTGTACCATCATCTTTGAAATGGAAGAGAAATACCATAATGTATTATTCCAGCCCAGCTGCAATTTAGATTGCGGCCACTAGATGGCAGCAGTGTATGTGCACAGTTTTAGACTGATCCAATTAATCATTGTATTTCTGTTAAAAATTCTGTATCAAGACTGCCCAAATATGCCTAATTTGTTTATTAACAACTTTAGATGGTATAGAGTACAGTATATACATATGAGATGAGTAATGTCGGATATGTAAACAAAATATAAAGCATTGTTTAAAGTGGCTAGTGATACATTTGTTACATCCAATTTTCAATTATTTAAAGTGGCTAGAGATTTGAGTCAGTATGTTGGCAGCAGCCACTCAATGTTAGTGATGGCTGTTTAACAGTCTGATGGCCTTGAGATAGAAGCTGTTTTTCAGTCTTTCGGACCCAGCTTTGATACACCTGTACTGACCTCGCCTTCTGGATGATAGCGGGGTGAACAGGCGGTGGCTTGGGTGGTTGTTGTCCTTGATGATGTTTTTGGCCTTCCTGTGACATCGGGTGGTGTAGGTGTCCTGGAGGGCAGGTAGTTACCCCTGGTGATGCCTTGTGCAGACCTCACTACCCTCTGGAGAGCCTTACGGTTGTGGCCGGAGCAGTTGCCGTACCAGGTGGTGATACAGCCCGACAGGATGCTCTCGATTGTGTATCTGTATAAGTTTGTGAGTGTTTTTGGTGACCAGCCGTATTTCTTCAGCCTCCTGAGGTTGAAGATGCGCTGTTGCGCCTTCTTCACCACGCTGTCTGTGTGGGTGGACCATTTCAATTTGTCCGTGATGTGTACGCCAAGGAACTTACCCACTGTAAATGAGCAGTGTTCCCAGTCTCCCACTCTGGGCTGCCGAGCGAGAGAGAGCCAGAGAGACAGAAAGCAATTGCCTCTTTCCAAATGCACCTCTCTATTTGCCCCATTTTTTAGTTTAAGAGGTAGAATGCCAAGACAAGAAACCAAGACAATAATCCCATTTGAGGCTTTCAGTGGCTCCGCCAGGCACTCAGAGCCCCACACTCCTGTCCCCCCTCTCAGAGCCCCCCTATCTAGCCCCAATGTAGTCTGACAGTACCAGGCCTCTCTCTAAACTGGTAAACAAGTCTCCCTCGCTGCCTCACCTCCATTAGAGGGAAGAATAAATGGAGAGTAGAGGATAGGCCCTGGGAGTACATTTCACTGAGGCTGGGACCTCTTTCAAGCGATGGAGACATAGTTACAAACAGACAGAACATGCAATCTATCACGCTATGTCTCTCTCTCCCCTTCTCTTCCCCTCTCTGTCATCCATGTCACTCTCAGACACATGCACTAACAATCTTACGCACCCTATACACATAAAACACGCAGATGCAGACAACTGATATGAAACACAAAAGAATGAACAACTCATTCACAGTAACGCATAATAGACAACATAGCTATTGTTTATCAAATAGACAGCATCTTGAGGGATAAAAACATAACATTTCATTTGACAACAATGAGAGAGAGGGAGAGGGGGGAGAGGGAAGAAGAGAGAGAGAAGAGAGAGAGTGGGAGAGAGAAGAAGAGAGAGTGAGAGAAGAAGAGAGAGAGAGGGGGGAGAGAGAGAGAGAGAGAGAGAGAGGGAAGAAGAGAGAGTGCGGAGAGAGTGGGAGAGAGAAGAAGAGAGAGAGTGGGAGAGAGAAGAAGAAGAGAGAGAGTGGGAGAGAGAGAGAGATAGCTGCATAAGAGTCATCATCATCATGCGTCTTACATGCGGCTGCTGGGCGGTATCTTGCGTCCGTCTCTGAACCATGTGACCTGCGGCTGGGGAAAGCTCCTCATTTTTGGAGCGGGAACCACTGCCCCCTCCCCCTGAGAGACCGACTGGACACGCTCACCCTCCTCAAAACCGCCCATAACTAAATTAAGAAAGAAGAGAAAGAAAGGTGGTTTTGTTAGTCGTTGGGAGAATATTCTCTCTCAAACTTGATCCTTTGTTTCCTTAATTTTTTCAACATCTGTTTTGGGGACTGAGGTGCTTTGACACAGCCTGTGATTGATTGTAACATACTGAGGCAGTGGGACTGTAGATGTAGTGACTCACTGAGGGAACGCGGAGAGAACACGGTATTGACTCAGATCATTCTGTCACAACACCACTAACAAAATGTCTTATTTTAATATTTTTAACTTGGCAGGTCAGTTAACCCTTGTGTTGTCTTAAGGGTCATAAATGGCCCGCCACTATGTTTAACAGCAGAGAAAACCCCCTAAATGATATTTTTTCAACTTTAAATTTGATACATTTTCCTGGAGTGACCCCAACATTACAAAAAGTGAAACATCGTCTTTGTTAATATTTCCATGAAATCTGTACACCACCAGGGTACAAAGATTGTCTTAGGGCCATTTTTGACCCGGCAGATATACAATAATTTACACACCACAAAAAAACACAAAAACACACACACACACAATGATAAATTGAGATTATGTGTGCTACTGATTGAACAGCCAGCAGCTCCTGAAGAGGAAGATCACCATGGCTGGCACAGTTAGAAAGAACAAGCCATAGCTCCCCCCTGCACCCCTCGCAAAAAGGGGGAGAGAGGCTTTCTCATCAAAGTTTGTCTTCACCCCCACCCCCACTCTAGTTTCTTACCTCCCAAAGAGGAACAAGAATGTGGTCCTCCTGAGCACACTGCACAAAACGGCTGAGATCAGGGATGGTGAGGACAGGAAGCCAGCCATCTTCCTGGACTACAACCACAATAAAAGGAGGCATGGGCAACCTGGACAAGGTGATTGGAACTTACAACTGCAGGAGGATAACTGCCCACTGGCCCCTGGTCATCTTCCATAACATCATTGATGTGTCCTCATACAATGCCTTTGTGATATGGAACAAGATCAACTCTACCTGGATGCCTGATAAGCGGAACAAGAGGAGGGTGTTCCTGGAGCAGCTAAGAAAGGCACTTATAACCCCACACATTCAAAGGGAGCGTCTCCTCCACACAGCAACCTCTGCCGCGCTTCTGAAAGCTGTTCAGGGGGCTGAATCTTGTCCTGATCCACATGAGACTGCAGCTGGGGCAGGCAAGAGGAGGAGATGCCAATTCTGCCCCCCCCAAAGAAGGACTGCAAAACAAACACTATGTGCTGCACATGTGAGAAATACATCTGCAAAGTCCATGCTCACACACTTGCATACTGTCCTACATGTACTAATTAGAGTTGATTGATCTTTGTTCTTCACGTTTTTGTTTTGTATCTATTATCTGATTTTATTATTATTTATTGCTGTTGTTTATATGCCTTGTGGGGGGGGGGCAATGGTTCAAAGAATGGGAGAAGACTAGTATTTTGTAGTTGAATTCCTCACTGTACAGTATATAAGAAAATACAGTTGAAGATTACATACACCTTAGCCAAAAACATTTAAACTCAGTTTTTTACAATTCCTGACATTTAATCCTAGTAAAAATTCCCTGTCTTAGGTCAGTTAGGATCACCTCTTTATTTTAAGAATGTGAAATGTCAGAATAATAGTAGAGAGAATTATTTATTTCAACTTTTATTTCTTTCATCACATTCCCAGTGGGTCAGAAGTTTACATGCACTCAATTAGTATTTGGTAGCATTGCCTTAAAATTGTTTAACTTGGGTCAAACGTTTCGCTCAGGAAGGAGACAGAACGCGTCTCCTTCCTGAGCAGTATGACGGCTCCGTTGTCCCGTGGTTTTTATACTTGTGTACTATTCTTTGTACAGATGAACTTGGTACCTTCAGGCGTTTGGAAATCTACATTTTTTTCTTAGGTCTTGGCTGATTTCTTTAGATTTTCCAATGATGTCAAGCAAAGAGGCACTGAGTTTGAAGGTAGGCCTTGAAATACATCCACAGGTACACCTCCAATTGACTCAAATGATGTCAAAAAGCCTATCAGAATCTTCTAAAGCCATGACATAATTTTCTGGAATTTTCCAAGCTGTTTAAAGGCACAGTCAACTTAGTGTATGTAAACTTCTGAACCACTGGAATTGTGAAACAGTGAATTCGAAGTGAAATAATCTGTCTGTAAACAATTGTTGGAAAAATTACTTGTGTCATGCACAAAGTAGATGTCCTAACCGACTTGCCAAAACTATAGTTTGTTAACAAGACATTTGTAGAGTGGTTGAAAAACGGGTTTTAATGGCCCCAACCTAAGTGTATGTAAACTTCCGACTTCAACTGTATCACTATGTTGCAAAAAAAGTTCAAGACTGTTATTGTTTCCCTTCAATAAAATGCTTTCAAAACTACTTTCTGCACATTTCTGCAACTTTCTTAGGCTACACAAGTGCTATCTCTTGCAAAAAAAAATATGTTTACACCTATGCAGTACCTTTAGCAATAATAATAATAATAATAAACCTCTACTTTAGTAAAGAAAACAATTATGACAGGTGTGTTGTAATAAAAACGAGTGGTGTCCACTGATTAAATGCAGTCTTTCTGCATTGTGAAGAGGGAAAACACAGATATTCACAACATTTGTGTTGAACGACCAGTTGTTTCTTCATGCAAAATAGATTTGGGGTTTAAAATTCAATTAAGCTGCTTTATTTTATGGGTTTAGTGAAGGCTGGTCATTTTCTACCCTTAGGAGGGGGTATACATAATGTTAAGACTACACAAGGGTTAAGACAAATTATTATTTACAATGATGTCCTACCCCGGCCAAACCCTAACCCGGACGATGCTGGGCCAATTGTGTGCGGCCCTATGGGACTCCCAATCACGGCCGGTTGTGATACAGCCTGGAATCAAACCAGGGTCTGTAGTGACGCCTCTAGCACTGAGATGTAGTGACCTTAGTGACCTTAGACCGCTGACTATAAGTGCCTGTTCATGTACTGAGAGAGCCAGTATGAGGGTCCACACTCAGGGAACTAGGGCACGTGGAACAAAAAAACAGTGCTGTGTTGCAGCATCATTTGAAGTCCAGCAACACCATGACTCAAGACTACAATACATTTTAACTCAAAAACCCTCACTGAATTGTTTTCATAAAAAAAACTCTAAACAAATGAAATAGATACACTGAGTGTACAAACCATTATGAACACCTACTCTTTCCATGACAGACTGACCAGGTGAATCCAGGTGAAAGCTGTGATCCCTAATTGACCTTAGAAGTTTACATACACTAAGTTGACTGTCACTTGTTAAACCCACTTCAAATCAGTGTAGATGAAGGTGAGGAGAATTAGGCTGCTTCATGGCGCTATGGCAACAATAAAACTGATATACTGTGACTGTCATGTTCATATTACTTACTGTATATTTCACATTATAATGCAGTCTTCTTGTCTTTCTCAAACTTTATTTATTGAACATAATCATATTTGTTTTGGTGCATTTTAAAGTCAAACATTGCATCGGTAATAAATACATTTTCTAAAGTCCTTAGGAGAAGATGCAGTAAAAACTCGACAACATCACAACGTAGCCTTGCTACCTACAAGCTGAACATCAACTAACATTAGCTGCGTTTTACACAGGAAGCCCAATTGTGATATTTCCCCAATTATTGGCAAAAGAGCTCATCTGATTGGTCAAAAGAACAGTTAGTGAAAATAAATATTTGGCTGCCTGTATAAACACTGTCATTGTCACCTCAAACTAAATAAAGGATTGCTGAAGAATAGTAGATTCTCTTTCTCTTTAGTGTCCACAAGGTTGTTCCAATGAGACTATATGCTTGAGCAGTGGCTGTCACTGATGCTGTAGGCCTAGTTGAGCTACAAGTAATGAAAGACACAGAGTTGGGGACTCAAAAATGTGCTAGATGTAGAGTTTCCCATAATAAGCTGTAGACCACACTATTTACCAGGAGAGTTTTCATCTATTTTCTCCGTAGCTGTCTATTTTTCACCACAAACCAATGCTGGCACAAAAACCGCACTCAATGAGCTGTATATGGCCATAAGCAAACAGGAAAATGCTCATCCAGAGGCAGCGCTCCTAGTGGCCGGAGACTTTAATGCAGGGAAACTTAAATCCGTTTTACCTCATTTCCACCAACATGTTAAATGTGCAACCAGAGAATAAAAAAACTCAAGACCACCATTACTCCACACACAGAGATGAGTACAAAGCTCTCCCTCGTCCTCAATTTGGCAAATCTGACAATAATTATATCCTTCTGATTCCTGCTTATAAGCAAAAACTAAAGCAGGAAGCACCAGTGACTCCATCAATAAAGAAGTGGACACATGACGCAGATGCTACGCATGTCCCTGACTGAGTCTGTAATACCAACATGTTTCAAGCAGACCACCATAGTCCCTGTGCCCATGAACACTAAGGTAACCTGCCTAAATTACTACCGACCCGTAGCACTCACGTCTGTAGCCATGAAGTGCTTTGAAAGGCTCGTCACGGCTCACATCAACACCATTATCCCAGAAACTCTAGACCAACTCCAATTTGCATACCGTCTCAACAGATCCACAGATGATGCATTCTTTATTGCACTCAACACAGCCCTTTACCACCAGAACAGAAGGAACACCTATGTAAGAATCCTATTCATTGAATACAGCTCAGCATTCAACAGCAAAGTGCCCTCAAAGCTTATCACTAAGCTAAGGACCCTGGGACTAAACACCTCCCTCTGCAACTGGATCCTGGACTTCCTGACGGACCGTCCCAGGTGGTAAGGGTAGGTAACAACACATCTGCCACGCTGATCCTCAACACCGGGGACGCCCCAGGGGTGCATGCTCACTCCCCTCCTGTACTCCCTGTTCACTCATGACTGCATGGCCAAGCACGACTCCAACACCATCATTAAGTTTGCCAACGACACAACAGTGGTAGGCCTGATCACAGACAACGATGAGCCTATAGGGAGGAGGTCAGAGACCTGGCCATGTGGTGCCAGGATAACAACCTCTCCCTCAATGTGATCAATACAAAGGAGATGATTTTGGACTACAGGAACAGGAGGACCGAACACGCCCCCATTCTCATCGATGGGACTGTAGGGGAGCAGGTTGAGAGCTTCTAGTTCCTTGGTTTCCACATCACCAACAAACTATCATGGTCCAAACACACCAAGACAGTTGTGAAGAGGGCACAACAAAGCCTATTCCAACCTCAGGAGATTAAAATTTTTTGGCACGGGTCCTCAGATCCTCAAAAGGTTCTACAGCTGCAACATCGAGAGCATCCTGACTGGTTACATCACTGCCTGGTATGGCAACTGCTCGGCCTCTGACCACAAGGCACTACAGAGGTTAGTGCGTACGGCCCAGTACATCACTGGGGCCCAGCTTACTGCCATCCAGGACCTCTAAACCAGGCGGTGTCAGAGGAAGGCCCTAAAAATTGTCAAAGACTCCTGCCACCCTAGTCATAGACTGTTCTCTCTGCTACTGCACTGCAAGCGGTACCGGAGCGCCAGATGTAGGTCCAAAAGGCTTCTCAACAGCTTCTACCACCAAGCCATAAGACTCCTGAACAGGTAATCAGATGGCTACCCAGGCTATTTGCATTGTACCCCCTCCCCCCTCTTTTATGCTGCTGCTACTCTCTGTTTATAATATATGCATTGTCACTTCTTCTCTACGTACATGTACATATTACCTCAATTACCTTGACTAACCTATGCCCCCGCACATTGACTCGGTACCGGTACCCCTTGTATATAGCCTTGCTACTGTTATTTTACTGCTGCTCTTTAATTATTTGCTATTTTATCTATTTTTTTACTTAACACATATCTTTATTAAAACTGCATTGTTGGTTAAGTGCTTGTAAGTAGGCATTTCACTATAAGGTCTACACCTGTTGTATTCAGCACATGTGACAAATAACATTTGATTTGCTTTGATCTGATGACTGTTATGTATCGAATCAACTAACTAGGTTTAATTGTTACTTGATTCAATTTATCATGTAACAATTAACTAATTAGGATTTGGGGCACCACGGAAGAAGTTGTTAAACGAGTTACCATCTCCCGAATTAAACTCTAGATGATGTAAGATATATAGCATGCTGACACTGTCACATCTGCTCCTGCTACGCCCTCTGGTAGTCGTCCGGTGTCTCCTTGACCTGCAGTTCTCCCCCTGTATTTTCTCTCACCCTCTCCCTCTCTGTTTAATTGTGTGGTTGGAGACAGATGTACTGGAGTCAGAGCAATTCCCTACCAGCTGCAACTCGTCCAGTAATCAAGACCTCTACAAATACCATTCCTGACAACTCCACTCTGCCAAATCGTAATCTCTGCTCATACCGCTCTGTCTCTGGCTCCTGTCTCCTGTTCCACATCTCACCACCAACCACCTAGCTCTGGATTTCACTCCCCACCATTACCTTGGATTCCTCTCAGGACCTGTTTCCCTGTTTGACTCAGCCAACTCCAACCTCACTCTACACTCCTGTTTTTTTCAACTCATCTGAGCCACCCCGGTTCTGCACACCATATTTCTCTGTATTCAATAAACATTTTGGTGCATTCATCCCGGCTTCCTCTTCTGAGTCCGCTCTTGGGTTCCCCCCCTTCGCTCCGCATAACAGACGCGCTCTCTGAGCTCCCTTGGGCGTGACTACTTACTGGGGAAAAGTATCATCAAAACTATAATTTGGTTAGAAAACTAAAATCACATTCATATCTTAACAAACATATTCTCATCATCTTTGATATTTCCTACACAACGTAAAGGATGAAAACCTGACATATCCTGTGTGTATACTGTTCGAGTTACAATATTTTTGTTATAACATGTTTATACCATTTTTAATGACTTCACAAAATAGATATTAGTTTTCCATAGACCATCTCTCATCATTCCCCACATTCGGATGTTAGGAATATTGTTCCAGTGTTCACTTTTGGACTTTAAGAGTTTTTGGGCGGCAAAAAGTCTCTGTAATAAAGCCACATTACAATTGCCAATACTAAAGGGAAAAAGAGTCCTCTGCTGCATACAATTTACGATCGGGCGTGAGTTGTCACAAAACCCCCACATCAATTCCTCTCCCCTCTGCTTGTCACGCC
>QNTS01006410.1:40200-62530 GCA_003317085.1 Hucho hucho | reverse complement strand
TCTGCGCGCTACGTGTTGCTCGGTCTGTCTGCGCGCTACGTGTTGCTCGGTCTGTCTGCGCGCTACGTGTTGCTCGGTCTGTCTGCGCGCTACGTGTTGCTCGGTCTGTCTGCGCGCTACGTGTTGCTCGGTCTGTCTGCGCGCTACGTGTTGCTCGGTCTGTCTGCGCGCTACGTGTTGCTCGGTCTAAGTTGCTATGCATGTGCTCAGTGCTTAAAAAAATATATTTACCCCTTTTTCTCCCAAATTTAGTGATGTCCAATTGGTAGTTAGTCTTGCGTCCTCCGAAACACGACCCCGCCAAGCTGCACTGCTTCTTGACATAATGCTCGCTTAACACCAATGTCTTAGGAAACACCGTACACCTGGCGACCATGTCAGGGTGCATTGCGTCCGGAGTCGCTAGAGCGCGAAGGGACAAACCCTCCCCTAACCCGGACGACGCTGGGCCAATTGTGCGCCGCCTCATGGGTCTCCCGGTCTTGGCCGGCTGCAACACAGCCTGGGATCGAACCAGGATCTGTAGTGACGCAGCTAGCACTGCGATGCAGTGCCTTAGACCGCAGCGCCACTCGGGAGGCCCTCACTGCTTATTGTTTGTTTGTACTGTTATTGTAATAGTTTTTAATAACCTGCCCAGGGGCTGCTGTTGAAAATTAGCCGGCTGGCTAAAACCGTCACTTTAACTGAAACGTTGATTTAATGTGCACTGTCCCTTTAAAAATAAAAAATAACGTCAACAGAAGATCTCTTTTAGTTTAGGGTTACCTGGCTGCAGTGAAGGGGACTGAACGGGGCAACTGGTGCTTTGAGAAATTACCCCCAGAAGATAAATGGCAGAACTGATGCTGCGATCATGCCACAGACCTGGCATCTCTTGCCGTCTAGATCGCTGTCTCTCTCTCTCTCTGTCGGTCTCTCTCTCGCCCTCCTTTCCTCCTCTCCTGAGATGTCACCTCCTTGGAACATAACAGGCATAATTTAAACTACATTTAACTTGCAGCCACTTATTTTAATGCCGTTCTTTGCGTTATTAAAACTGGCTTCAGAACTCTTTAATTATTCTGTTTCTCCCCCTGCAGAACTGATAATTGGTGGTATTTATATAAACAATACTACTGTGTGACTCTGGGTGAATGTCTGAATTATGTATGAGGGCAAATGCAGAGCAATTGTCAGTGAGGTTTACCATTACGCAGGGATAAATGGCTGGAAGAAAGTGTTCCAACACCTTCCTTTCCCTTCTCATCAAGCACTTTTGTAGGGAGGGGAAAGTGGGAATGGGGTAAGATTTGTCTCTGCCTTGCCTCTTGCCAGTGAATTCTTGTGGGCTGTTTTTTTGCTGTGGTTTGTCGTGAACTAGCAGGAAGACATTTTGTACTGAATTTGACATTGAATAGTTTGTTCAGATCCTTTTTGTGCAGTCTGTTTTAATCTTTAGTTGTATGAGAATGTATGAGTCAGTAATTGGGTGTTGTGTGAGCCGTTGATGGTTTTGAAATGTGACTTAACGCATAGTGATTTGATTGAAGTGGAATGGCAGGTGAACAGTAGTCACAGCCTGAATCTAAATGAAAATACATGAGTTACTGTGCTAGGGCTGATACTGTTTTGCTTCCTGTCAAAGGCTGTTCAAGTCAACAAGAACGTACTGCCATTGTTTAATTACAACTACATTTGAAGTCGGAAGTTTACATACACCTTAGCCAAATAAATTTAAACAGTTTTTCACAATTCCTGACATTTAATCCTAGTAAAAAGTCCCTGTCTTAGGTCAGTTAGGATCACCACTTTATTTTAAGAATGTGAAATGTCAGAATAATAGTAGAGAATGATTTATTTCTTTCATCACATTCCCAGTGGGTCAGAAGTTTACATACACTCAATTAGTATTTGGTAGCATTGCCTTTAAATTGTTTAACTTGGGTCAAACATTTCGGGTAGCCTTCCACAAGCTGCCCACAATAAGTTGGGTGACTTTTGGCCCATTCCTCTTGACAGAGCTGGTGTAACTGAGTCAGGTTTGTAGGCCTCCTTGCTCGCACACTTTTTCAGTTCTGCCCACAAATGTTCTATAGGATTGAGGTCAGGGCTTTGTGATGGCCACTCCAATACCTTTTTTTGCCACAACTTTGGAAGTACGCTTGGGGTCATTGTCCATTTGTGACCAAGCTTTAACTTCCTTACTGATGTCTTGAGATGTTGCTTCAATATATCCACATAATTTTCTTTCCTCATGATGCCATCTATTTTGTAAAGTGCACCAGTCCCTCCTGCAGCAAAGCACCCCCACAACATGATGCTGCCACCCCCATGCTTCACGGTTGGGATGGTTTTCTTCAGCTTGCAAGCCTCCCCCTTTTTCCTCCAAACATAATGATGGTCATTATGGCCAAACAGTTCTATTTTTGTTTAATCAGACCGGAGGACATTTCTCCAAAAAATACGATCTTTGTCCCTATGTGCAGTTGCAAACTGTAGTCTGGCTTTTTAATTACTGTTTTGGAGCAGTGGCTTCTTCCTTGCTGAGCGGCCTTTCAAGTTATGTCGATATAGGACTCGTTTTACTGTGGATATAGATACTTTTGTACCTGCGTCCTCCAGCATCTTCATGAGGTCCTTTGCTGTTGTTCTGGGATGGATTTGTACTTTTCGCACCAAAGTACATTCATCTCTAGGAGACAGAATGCATCTCCTTCCTGAGCGGTATGATGGCTGCGTGGTCCAATGGTGTTTATACTTTTGTACTATTGTTTGTACAGAGGAACTTGGTACCTTCAGGCGTTTGGAAATTGCTCCCAAGAATGAACCAGACTTGTGGAGGTCTACAATATTTTTCTGATGCCTTGGCTTATTTCTTTTGATTGTCCCATGATGTCAAGCAAAGAGGCAGAGTTTGAAGGTAGGCCTTGGCATATATCCACATTTAACCTCTTACGGATCCGATCCCGTGAGCGGGTTCATTTTCGGAGCAAACAAAGCACGGCAAATTCAAAATAAAATTTTTGAATATTTAACATTCATCAATATACAAGTGTTGCATAGTCATCAAAAGCTCTGATTCTTGGCAATATCACAGCGTTGTCAGATTTCACAACATTTGATTGTTTGAGGATAGAAGCTCTTCATATTTTCTACATTAGCATAAATTCATATCCAGCGCGGGTCTCACAAAACCCATATAAGAGCTAAAACGCTTACCAGAAGAACTTCTGCTGAGGGCATCCCAAGTGACCAAGGAAGAGTTTCCAATGGTTCTTTTGTTAGAAAAAGTTATTTATTATATCCATAAATCTCCGTTTGGTTGGCGCGTTATGTTCAGATAGTCCACCAAGCATTTCCAGTTTAGTCGCCCGTTGTACAGTGAAGAGAATGCGTTCAAATTATACCTATCAACTTTGCCCAAACAAATCAAAGATCATTTATAATTTATCCTTAGGCATCCATTTATCTATATTGGCTATTATATTTCACTCGGATAATAACCTACACGATACAAAAGGTAAACACCGTGCTGCGTGCTCCCGGGTATCTCATGCACTAGACAGAAAGGATATCCTGGTATGTCATACAAAATCATCTTCCTTTTGGCTCTCTTCCATTATAAACGCTCCAAAACACTGTCCAGAGACTGTTGACATCTAGTGGAAGCCATAGGTACTGCAACCTCAGTCCTATTTCCCTGAGAATTCAATAAACAGGCATTCAAATTCAGGAAATGTCAAAACAATTATTTCCGGACAGAACTCTGGTTTTCACCTGCTATATCAGTTCTGTTATACTCACATTATTTATTATTTTAACTGTTTTAGAAACTTCAGAGTGTTTCCTATCCAATTATGTGCATATCCTAGTTTCTGGGCCTGAGTGGCAGGCATTTTACGTTGGGCACGTCAGACAGGCGAAAATGGAAAATGGGACTCTAACCCTAAGGAGTTAAACCTCCAATTGATGTCATTTAGCCTATCAGAAGCTTCTAAAGCCATTACATCGTTTTCTGGAATTTTCCAAGCTGTTTAAAGGCACAGTCAACTTAGTGTATGTAAACTTCTCACCCACTGGAATTATGATACAGTGAATTATAAGTGAAATAATCTGTCTGTAAACAATTGTTGGAAAAATTACTTGTGTCATGCACAAAGTAGATGTCCTAACTGACTTGCCAAAACTATAATTTGTTAACAAGAAATTTGTGGAGTGGTTGAAAAACAAAATTTAATGACTCCAACCTAAGTGTATGTAAACTTCTGACTTCAACTGTAACTAACTTCAACCCCTCTTCCTCTCTATCCTCTCCAGGCACGGCGGCGCGGCCCTTCAGCCCCTTCTGGTTCTCGGTGGAGCCGTGGGACACACTGGCCGTGAGAGGCGCCCCAGCACTGCTCAACTGCTCAGCGCACAGCGGGGACCCTGCCTTGGAGCCCATTGCGCCCCAGGCCCGTGTGGAGTGGAAGAAGGATGGAACCTTCCTGAGCCTGGCACCGGACGACGGGCGACGGCGTGTTCTGCCTGACGGCTCGCTGCTCATCTCTAGCGTGGTGCACTCCAAGCACAACAAGCCTGACGAGGGCACGTACCAGTGCGTGGCCACCATCGACAGCCTGGGAACCATCGCCAGCCGCACCGCCCGCCTCACTGTGGCAGGTAGGACCCATTTAGGACCCATACACAGAAAATATATAATACTGGGTTCTATTTCATTCTCTGGGTAAGACTGAGGAGGGAGATGAGAGGGAGGATGGAGGGATGATTAAATTAAAGTATGCACTAATTGACCCAGGCTGATCACAGCTGCTGTCAAGGCCACTTTACCTAGGCTGACCACATTACTTTTCCTAAGAACACAGTATACACTGAGAAAAGGCCTGTTGTGAAACTCTGTTGTCCTTCAATACCAACTGTGGTATTGGTGCTTATTTTTTGTGCATTTTCAATATATGTTGCTGCACTGTCAAAAACATGAGGGGGGTCTGGTTGTGATGTCGTTGTACATTGTGACCTTGTTTCATTTGGATGAGAGAGCAGAGCAGCAGGGATTATTAGGTGTTTGAGCTGGGTCTTGCCCCGAAATTCAATTTGCAGGCGGAGGAGCGCAAGAATGCAATTATGATCTCCCTCAGCCCTGTTATGTTGGAGAGGGGGGTGTGGACGACTGGAGAGGGCATTCATCTTAGACTCCACAAGAGTAGCCTTCTCAGGTGTGGGGGTGAAGTCACTCTCACGGTCTATCTCTGACTGCATGTGTTATCATAACCTTTGGAGATAATGAGCTCGTCTTGTCAGTCGTTGAGGAGAGCGGACGACCATTGGCCCAGACATAACGGATGTACTACAGCACTGTTTCCCAACCAGGGGTACCTGGCCTAGCCACAGGGGGTACTAGGACGCCTGGTGGTGCCTGGCCTAGCCACAGGGGGTACTAGGACGGTACAGTAACCGAAAAAAAGTTTAACCACTGTACTACATTACCCATCATTCCATGTGGAACATTTCCTGTTTTATTACAGTAAAGACTGTTCTACCTAGTGTTGGTCAAAGGTTGCTTTTTAATCTATACTGCTGAAAAGAGGCTACCTGAAAGCATTCATTCCTTGATGGTTTTAGCCTAAAGATTTAGCCGCTGTGATCCAATGACACATGCATGATATGTCATTGTCTTTAGGCCTTTCAATGTTAACACTGTGATGCGACGGGACACAGAATATACGATGGCGTCAGACGACTTGACATTGTTTTCAGCCCGCGAGGGGGGGGGGGGGTGTCCATGTGTCCCCACAGCTATCCCCCCACCCCACTCGATCACATGGACTGACCTGACACTATCATCATGGGAAATCTCCTGACCGATCAGGTCACACTGCCGCATCAAGATAATCAACCTCTAGAGAGGACAAGCTTCGTTGGCTGTGTGTGTGTGTGCGTGCGTGCGTGCGTGCGTGTGTGTGCGTGTGTGTGAGTGAGAGCATTTAAACTCAGCAAAAAAAGGAACATCCCCTTTTCAGGACCCTGTCTTTCAAAGATAATTCATAAAAATCCAAATAACTTCACAGATCTTCATTGTAAAGGGTTTAAACACAGTTTCCCATTCTTGTTCAATGAACCATAAACAATTAACGACCGTTCCACAGGTGCATGTTCATTAAGACACTAACAGCTTACAGACGGTAGGCAATTAAGGTCACAGTTATGAAAACTTAGGACACTAAAGAGGCCTTTCTACTGACTCTGTAAAAACACCAAAATAAAGATGCCCAGGGTTCCTGCTCATCTGCTTGAACGTGCCTTAGGCATGCTGCAGCGCTACAGGGAGACAGGACGGACAGCTGATCGTCCTCGCAGTGGCAGACCATGTGTAACAACACCTGCACAGGATCGGTACATCCGAACATCACACCTGCGGGACAGGTACAGGATGGCAACAACAACTGCCCGAGTTACACCAGGAACGCACAATCCCTCCATCAGTGCTCAGACTGTCCACAATAGACTGAGAGAGGCTGGACTGAGGGCTTGTTGTAAGGCAGGTCCTCGCCAAGATATCACCGACAACAACCTCGCCTATGGGCACAAACCCCCCGTCGCTGGACCAGACAGGACTGGCAAAAAGTGCTCTTCACTGACAAGTCGCGGTTTTGTCTCACCAGGGGTGATGGTCGGATTCACGTTTATCGTCGAAGGAATGAGCGTTACACCGAGGCCTGTACTCTGGAGCGGGATCGATTTAGAGGTGCAGGGTCCGTCATGGTCTGGGGCGGTGTGTCACAGCATCATCAGACTGAGCTTGTTGTCATTGCAGGCAATCTCAATGCTGTGCGTTACAGGGAAGACATCCTCCTCCCTCATATGGTACCCTTCCTGCAGGCTCATCCTGACATGACCCTCCAGCATGACAATGCCACCAGCCATACTGCTTGTTCTGTGCGTGATTTCCTGCAAGACAGGAATGTCAGTGTTCTGCCATGGCCAGTGACGAGCCCGGATCTCAATCCCATTGAGCATGTCTGGGGACCTGTTGGATCGGAGGGTGAGGGCTAGGGCCATTCCCCCCAGAAATGTCTGGGAACTTGCAGGTGCCTTGGTGGGAGAGTGGGGTAACATCTCACAGCAAGAACTGGCAAATCAGGTGTAGTCCATGAGGAGGAGATGCACTGCAGTACTTAATGCAGCTGGTGGCCACACCAGATACTGACTGTTACTTTTTGTTCAGGGACACATTATTTAATTTCTGTTAGTCACATATCTGTGGAACTTGTTCAGTTTGTCTCAGTTGTTGAATCTTGTTATGTTCATACAAATATTTACACAAGTTTGCTGAAAATAAACGCAGTTGACAGTGAGAGGACGTTTCTTTTTTTGCTGAGTTTATTTGTGTGTGTGCACGTGTGTGCATGTTGATCTGTATGGGTGTGTGTGGCTTCATGGTATCTAGTGGAGTCTGACTCTGTTCAGCCATCCATCAATCTGTGTCAGTGTGGTCCATGCATGTTTTATGTAGACAGCAGCACTCTGAGGGAAAGGTCCTAGGATACAGCCACAGAGTCAATGAGATTCACAACTGTTATGGGATTCAGGATTTAAATCCATTTTACATCTCCTACTTGTCTTTACAGGGGCGCAGCGCTGGGCTACTTCTCCTACTTGTCCCACTTACAGTGCCCTCTGTAATTATTGGGACAGATGATGCATTTTGGCCTCTATACTCCAAAATGTTGGATTTGTAATCAATGACTGTGAAGTTCAAGTGCACACTGTCCGCTTTCATTTCAGGGTATTTTCAACCATGTCAGGTGAACTGTTTAGAAATTACACTTTACAACTTTTTGTACATAGTCCCCCCATTTTAGGGAGTCTAAAAGTATTGGGACAAATTCACTTGTGTATAAAAGTAGTAAAAATGTAGTATTTGGTCCCATATTCATAGCACGCAATGACTACATCAAGCTTGTGACTCTACACATTTGTTGGGTCATTTTCTTTTTTTTTGGTTGTTTCAGATTATTTGGTGCCCAGTAGAAATTAATGGTAAATAATGTATTGTCATTTTTTATTGTTTCTATACTCTTCTACATTTAATGTGGATACTACCATGATTACGGATAGTCCTGAATTAATCGTGAATGATGATGAGTGATAAAGTTAGACGCACAAATATACCCCCAGGACATGCTACCCTCTCACCATTACAATAACAAGGGAGGTTAGCGTTTTATATCATACCCCCAAGACACGCTACCCTCTCACTGTTAGAATAACAAGGGAGGTTAGCGTTTTATATCATTCCCCCAAGACACGCTACCCTCTCACTGTTACAATAACAAGGGAGGTTAGCGTTTTATATCATACCCCCAAGACACGCTACCCTCTCACCGTTACAATAACAAGGGAGGTTAGCGTTTTATATCATTCCCCCAAGACACGCTACCCTCTCACCGTTACAATAACAAGGGAGGTTAGCGTTTTATATCATACCCCCAAGACACGCTACCCTCTCATCGTTACAATAACAAGGGAGCGTTTTTGGGGGGTAAGATATTTGTGGGTCTAACGTTCTCACTCATCATTATTCACAATTAATTAAGGATTATCTGTAATCGTGGTAGCATCCACATTTTGGCTTGCTTGCAGGCGCGAGCGCGCGCACACCGCCCACGTCGCCCAATGATCGGTCTCCAGCTTGCTGTCAGGTTGGCAATAAAAAGGTTAATTGCGACGTGGTGGGAGCAAGCCATTACAGTGGAGAATAGCCTGGAAATGGGGCCGTGGGTGTGACCTCTGAGATGTAATGGCGATAGCGGGCGCGGCATGCTGACAAATGCAGGTAGTAATATCAGTGATTGATGGGAGGAAGACATGTCGTTCCTCTGATCCCTCTCTAGAGAAGTCTTTGCTTCAATACCCCCCTCTTCTGTCTGTCTCTATTCTTACCTTCACCTCACCTGTTTCTTTCCCCTCTCTTCTCTCCCACTCTAGTTTAGGGCTGCGCTATATTGCCACAATATCATCAAAAACAAATTGCCGGTATTTGACTGTATTTTGTTTTTGAATAATAAAAGTTCTAAATTTGCTTTGTAGTGAGCGACACCAGGGTGTCAACACATACATTGTACGTGATTTCAATGAGTCTTTGTCCATTCTGATTGTTTTTATACTGTCCAATTCAATAATTTTCAGCATTATCAAATTATTTCTGCATTTCCTGCACTCATTTGACACAACTTCTACACTGCCACGTAGGGCTGCACGATATAGGCAGACAAGGCATTATTTTTAACCAAATGTTGCAATTGTGATTTGACTTGCAATTTAGAGCTAAACACGTGCAAGGTCTGTGTGGAAAGCTGCATGGAGAGAGAGTGGGGAGAGATGACTCTATAAAATCAAATGTTTATTTGTAATAAGCGCCGAATACAACAGGTGTAGACCTTACAGTGAAATGCTGAATACAACAGGTGTAGACCTTACAGTGAAATGCTGAATACAACAGGTGTAGACCTTACAGTGAAATGCTGAATACAACAGGTGTAGACCTTACAGTGAAATGCTTACTTCAAGCCCTGAACCAACAATGCAGATTTAAGAAAAATACCCCCCCCCAAAAAAAAGAATTAAAGTAACAAATAATTAATAAATAATCAATACTGGTATATTGTAAAATATGGTATGATACGGTATACCACCCAACCCTACTCTAGTTTCACTCCCTCACAACATTCTCTCTCCCTCTACCCCTCACACCATTCTCTCTCCCTCTACCCCTCACACCATTCTCTCTCCCTCTACCCCTCACACCATTCTCTCTCCCTCTACCCCTCACACCATTCTCTCTCTGTCCCTCACACCTTTCTCTCTCTGTCCCTCACACCTTTCTCTCTCTGTCCCTCACACCTTTCTCTCTCTGTCCCTCACACCTTTCTCTCTCTGTCCCTCACACCATTCTAGCTCTCGTCATTCCCATCCCTCCTCCACCATCCTTCTTTTATGTTTTCCCATTCACCCTGTTTTTTAAAATATTTTTTAAATTGAACCTTTATTTAACTAGGCAAGTCAGTTAAGAACAAATTCTTATTTACAATGACGGCCGGTAAAGTGGGTTAACTGCCTTGTCCAGGGGCAGAACCACATTTTTATCCAGCAACCTTTCTATTACTGGCCCAACGCTCTAACCACTAGGCTGCCTGCCGCCCCTGTTCTCCCCTCTCTCCATCTCTTTCTCTTTTTCTTCTTGTGTGTGTGAGGCGATAGAAGTCATAGCCATACACACAGATGGTGGTGGATTATAGCGTCCCTTGGCTAGGCAGCGTCATATGTATTCAGCCTACAAGAGAGGGAGACAGAGGTGAGGAAGGTGAGGGGGAGGGAGCGGCAATAAGGCGTAGTGCTAGTCTCCAGTAATGAGAATCCCGTCTCGCCCTGCCTAGCCTGCTCCCACACATCCTCCCTGCTCTCCGCCACAATGCTAGACTCTCTTTGAACTCATCCCCTTGAGACGGCTTTAGATGAGCCGCTCAGCCGTACCCCACCACAGCACGACCGAATCTCAGTCTCTCTATCCCGCTCCACCTTCCCTCTCTCTGTCGATTATCTATATATTTTTTAGACCCCTTGGTCGTCCCAGACAATTGAACGATCACTCTTAGTTACTGTCACTCCTCTACCATGAGATTACAAAGGGACAGTCAGAGCCACTTGTCAGTGTTGTTCAACATCCTCCCTGCCTTAGAGATGGTTACCAGCCCCTACAGGAGTAGAAGCTGTAAGGTATGAAACACTCCTGTGTCGTTTCTGTCATATTTATTACACATTTAGTGAGCTTGCAGATTTTAATAGATTTGGGAACATTTTGAAGGATTTAGGGGAGTCTGATGCAGATTCTTTGCCTCGTGAGATTCTTGAATCTTTTTTTCTGTGTTTTTTTTATTCCCGTGTCTGTCCCTGGGAGGTGGCACTTCCAAAATGGTGGCCAACTGAGGTTATACTTATATTGCTGGAAGCTTCTTTAGTGTTCAACTAGTACAGGCAATTATCCACACACAAACACCTCCCTCTCCTCTCATACCAGTGACCTGTCAACTCGGAGGGGTCTGAGCTATTCCCTGAGCTGTCTGCATCCCTCCCTCTCAATCAATCAGCTATCTCTCTCTCACACACACACACACACACATACATTTTGGACGCAACACAGCGTAGCTGCCTCACACAGCCCCATTTCACAGTTCTACAGAGACTGTCCCCAAGTCGTCAAACACAACACAATAAACAAACAGCATTGAAGCCCCCAGTGAAACACACCAGCCTTGTCATCTATGTAGTCACTAAGGACTCAGAATATGAACCACCAGTGAAATCCCACACTCCTCCTTAAAGATGCACTATGCAGAAATCACTCCTCCATTTCCTGGTTGCTAAAATTCTAATAGTTTGGCTAATTTCAGGTTGTTACAAAACAAGCTGTCATTGTGTAGAGAATCATTGTATCATCTAAACCGCTGTGAAATATATTTTCCGTAACCAAATAGATTGTATTTTCAGCTGTTTTAAACTGGTGTACAAAACTGAAAGTAAAAGATGCCAAAATTAAACTTTAGAACAGGATGCATAGAAATAGCACACACAGAACACATCTATCGCTTCTTAGACTTGCTTTCAATGGGAATGAAAGATCTATAACTCTCATGCTGCCGCTGGTTGCTTGGACTGAGGCCGAGGTCGTCGTCATGACAAATGGCTCCGACCTGGAAACCAGTTCAGGGTCACATCAACGTTATATTACACCAATTCTCCTCTCACTGATGAGCTAGTGTACCAGAGTTAGTGTTAGATATGGATTCAGAGAGGGACAGAAGGACAGACTGCGGTAGAGCGTGACCGGCGGTAGAGCGAGAGACTTGGAGACAGACAGACAGGGAAGAATGAAGGGGTGGGAGTAAGTTTCAGGACTGGATTGATTCAGTATGGACATGACAGCCTCCATTTTCTTTACATCCACTGAAGGATTGGGTCCACTGGCCCTGTGCAGTGGCTGACTGAGGGACCGCTGTATCTCTGCTGTCCAGACACCAGGCACAATTACACTGCCTGTGTGTGTGTGCCTGTCTGTGTGTGTGCACAAGCACATGCATGCTTGTCTGTTGGTGTAGGCTTGTCTGTCTTGGTGTAGGCCTGCTGCTTGCCTGTCTTGGTGTAGGCCTGCTGCTTGCCTGTCTTGGTGTAGGCCTGCTGCTTGCCTGTCTTGGTGTAGGCCTGCTGCTTGCCTGTCTTGGTGTAGGCCTGCTGCTTGCCTGTCTTGGTGTAGGCCTGCTGCTTGCCTGTCTTGGTGTAGGCCTGCTGCTTGCCTGTCTTGGTGTAGGCATGAGGTGCATTTTGGTTCACCTGCTCAGACTTGCTCAGATCTGCACACATTATGTAGTCTAAAAAACAACACTGAATGTCTGCTGTCACCACTCTGTCATGCTAAGGCCTAACATGGGCATTTCAACGCTGCTAATGTGTTATTGCTAGTTCAATGCATGTTGTGTCATGAAAGATGCATGTGACCCATTCATTTAACATAAAGCTCCACAGCTCAGTGTTGTATGTGGATGTAGGTGGTAAGTGGCATCTTAAAACAACTCCTGTTCTATAAGTGCTGGACTGTCTGTTATTGTCCCTGTTAAAATCATTGATGTGGTCAGAGGGCAGGTTACCACAGCAACTTAACGGACAGCTTTATGTCTGCTGAACCTGCACTGGGGACTTAGGGGGCAACCCTGAAACAAACTGCTGGTTACAAGTGTGCCTATCAAACACTGGTGATCCTTCACTACCAATGTTATTGTACTGAAAGGTTAAGATGGACTTCATACAGCTGTAGATGCAGATAGCAAATAGGCCTGGCCAGTTTGTCAACTTGAAAACAGCCTACACAAGATTATCAGGCAACATTGATGAAGAGTCCATAAACGTTTGAAGATGGTGTCATGACGTGCAATTGAAATATTCTCTATTCAGCTCCATTTGTTTGAGAACACTTGTCTGTCTTTGCATTTTTACATGAAAATAACCCAAATTGAAGTGAACCCCTGAGCATCTCACCGTTAAACCAGCCCACGCAATTCGGGAGCCATTTTGATATGCGATAGTTCTACACGTAAGGCAATTTTTCTATTTCAAAGTAATGAAACCTATAATTGACTGTCGGCGGATGAAGACTGAGGAGAAGCCAGAGACTGTTTGGACTGCGATTGCGCATAATGATTTGCCGTAACTCCCCTGACTCCTCTGTGTGTTTTCCCCTCCCATTCGATGTTCAGTGAGCTAAGTAATGCATTCATTCCCACTGTATGAGAGTCAGCAGCACATCCAATGAAGATGTGTGTCTGACTCAAGGCCGTTGGAAACACAGAAGAATTTTCTCTTCCCCTTACCCCTCCTCGCTTTGACTGTTGACATGAAGGTGGGAATTTGATTATCCTGATTTCCATGCCGACTGTTGACATGTTAATCGACACAGTTGGGAATAGCCTTAACAGTTTTAAGCTCTGCCTTTTGTTGACGATGGATATCTTGCTTTGTTATTCATCACCATTCAGTTAAGTCAGTGGTGCCTCGCTTTGTTAATGAAAGGACAATGAAAGTAAACACACTGTACATTCTATTCCCATGAATCAGTATTTGTATTTTTGGCCCTTTTGTGTTAGAATGACTCTTGATCTGCTTTCAGAGTTTCAACAACTTTTGACTGGTATGTCTAAGACTATCCAACCCGACGGTGTAACCTATGTCTCCCGTACTTTTCCCACCCAGGAAATCTATCAAACCCATCACTTTCTTGAACACATTAAGATTGCTGGCCATGATGAGTCTAATGATTTATTCCTTAACCTCTTGGGGATTGCTGGGGCGCTAGCGCCCCACTCCCGACACTACCAGGTGAAATGTGAAGCGCCAAATTCAAAATCCCAAAGTTGAATTATTAAACATCCACCAATATACAAGTGTTCCATACTCATCAAAAGCTCTGTTTCTTGGCAATATCACAGCGTTGTCAGATTTCAAAAAGGCTTTACGGCGAAAGCATAACATTTGATTGTTTGAGGGTAGCACCTCACATATTTTTCCCATAGCCATGAATTCATTAGCCATCACGGCACACACATAACACATTTCACAGCGAAAACAAATCAATTACCTGTTGAAGAACTTCTGCTGAGGTCTTCCTAAGTGTCCAACGAAGACAATCCATGGTTCTTTTGTTAGAAAAAGTCATGTATTTTATCCATAAATCTCCATTTGGTTCGCGCGTTATAATCAGAAACTACAGCGTCCACTCCTCCATTGAAACGTGACGAGAACTCGTTCATCTTATACCTATGAACTTGTCCAAGAACAATCAAACATAGTTTNACACTTTCTCGAGACTGTTGACATCCAGAGGAAGCGATCGGTACTGCATTCATATGCCCTTTTATGGGCATTTTCATGAGGGAGGGGTTCCAAATGAGGCACTCTGTGAAAACCACTTTTTCCAGGACAGAAATTCCTCGGGGTTTCGCCTGCCATATCCGTTCTGTTTTACTCACAGACAAATGGTTAACAGTTTTACAAAATTCAGAGTGTTTCCTATCCAATGGTACCAAATATGTGCATATCCTATTTTCTGGGCCTGAATGGGAGGCATTTTACTTTGGGCACGCCAGGCTCTCCAAAACGGTCACCTCGTGTGCTCATCCCTAAGAAGTTTTAATGTCTGCAGGAGACCAAAGTGCGCACGACGCACAAACAGCAATGCTTTTCTTTAAGTGTTTCCCGTCACTCATCCGTTGTTAGACAAACCGTCTCCCAGGGTCCCTTTGAAGCTCCCGTCGCTATGCCAGCTGACGCTACGTGCCGAACTTCCAAAAGCGGATTTTCAAAGCGACAAGCAGTAAAACGCATTACTCACCCAACACAGCTCCAATAGACCGTGATTAAACCACGTTGAGCTTTGAGCTATTTTGGTAGTCAGATTAGGTAGTTGAATAGGGAGGAGTGTTAAGGAAGGACCCCACATTCAGTGCATTCGGAAAGTATTCAGACCCCTTGACTTACTCCACATTTTGTTAAGTTACAGCCTTGTTCTAAAATTGAATTGTATCCCCCCCCTCCCCCATCAATTTACACACAATGCCCCATAATGACAGGGTTTTTTTGTAAAAAATTAAAGGAAATATCAAGTTTACATAGGTATTCAGACCCTTTACTCAATACTTTGTTGAAGTATCTTTGGCAGCGATTACAGCCTTGACTCTTATTGGGTATGACTCTACAAGCTTGGCACACCTGTATTTGGAGAGTTTCTCCCATTCTTCTCTGCAGATTCTCTTCAGCTCTGTTGGGGTGCGTCGCTGCACAGCTATTTTCAGGTCTCTCCAGAGATGTTCAATCAGGTTCAAGTCCGGATTCTGGCTGGGCCACTCAAGGACATTGAGACTTGTCCCGAAGCAACTCCTGCTTTATCTTGGCTGTGTGCTTAGGGTTGTTGTCCAGTTGGAAGGTGAACCTTTGCCCCAGTCTGAGGTCCTGAGCGCCCTGGAGCAGGTTTTCATCAAGGATCTCTGTACTTTGCGCCGTTCATCTTTCCCTCGATCCTGACAAGTCTCCCTGCGGTTGAAAAACATCCCCACAGCATAATGCTGCTACCCCCATGCTTCACCGTAAGGATAGTGCCAGGTTTCCTCCAGACGTGCCGCTTGGAATTCAGGCATGAATTCAGAGTTCGATCTTGGTTTCATTAGACCAGAGAATCCTGTTCCTCATGGTCTGAGAGTCATTTAGGTGCATTTTGGCAAACTCCAAGTGGGTTGTCGTGCCTTTTTATTGAAGAGTGGCTTGTGTCTGGCCAATCTACCATAAAGGCCTGATTGGTGGAGTGCTGCAGAGATGGTTGTCCTTCTGGAAGGTTCTCCCATCTCCACAGAGGACTCCTAGAGCTCTGTCAGAATGACCATCGGTTGATAACCAAGGCCCAATGACCAAGGACCTTCTCCCCCGATTGCTCATTTTGGCTGGGCGGCCAGCTCTAGGAAGAGTCTTAGTGGTTCCAAACTTCTTCCATTTAAGAATGATGGAGGCCACTGTGTTCTTGGGGACCTTCATAGCTGCATTTTTTGGTAGCCTCCCCCAGATCTGTGCCTCGACACAATCCTGTCTCTGAGCTCTACGGGGAATTCCTTCAACCTCATGGCTTGGATTTTGCTCTGACATGCACTGCCAACAGTTGGACCTTATATAGACAGCTGTGTGCTTTTCCAAATCATGTCCAATCAATTTAATTTACCACAGGTGGACTCCAAGTTGTAGAAACATCTCAAGGATGATCAATGGAAACAGGATGCACCTGAGCTCAATTGCGAGTCTCATAGCAAAGAGTCTGAATACTTAAAGTACCAGTCCAAAGTTTGGACACCTACTCATTCCAGTGTTTTCCTCTATTTTTACTATTTTCTACTTTGTATAATAATAATGAAGACATCAAAACTATGAAATAACACATGGAATCATGTAGTAACCAAAAGAAAGTGTTTTTTTATAATTTGAGATTCTTCAAAGTAGCCACCCTTTGCCTTGATGACAGCATTGCGCAATCTTGGCATTTTCTTAACCAGCTTCAGGAGGAATGCTTTCCCAAAAGTGTTGGAGTTCCCACATATGCTGAGTTCCCACATATGCTGAGCACTTGTTGGCTGCTTTTCCTTCACTCTGCGGTCCAACTCATCCCAAACCATCTCAATTGGGTTGAGGTCGGGTGATTGTGGAGGCCAGGTCATCTGATGCAGCACTCAATCACTCTCCTTGGCAAATAGCCCTTACACAGCCTGGAGGTGTGTTTTGGGTCATTGTCCTGTTGAAAAACAAATGATAGTCCCACTAGGTGCAAACCAGATGGGATGGCGAATTGATGAATTCATAAAAAATGTAATGCTGAAATTTCTCAAGTCAAATATTTAACCCCTTTTGTTATGGGAAGTCTTAAGTTCAGGAGTAAAAATGTTCTTAACTTTCTAGGGCTAGGGGGCAGTATTTTGAAGTTCGGATGAAAAACGTGCCCAAAGTAAACTGCCTGTTACTCAGGCCCAGAAGCTAGGATATGCATATACTTAGTAGCTTTGGATAGAAGTTTCTAAAACTGTTAAAATAATGTCTGTCAGTATCACACTGTTTTCAATAGGCCAGCTATTCAACGCCTCATAGTTTAACCCCCAGATTGCAGTTCCTATGGCTTCCACTAGATGTCAAGTCTTTAGAAAAAGGTTGCAAGCTTCAATCATGAAAATCAAGGGAGTAAGACCACTTGTTCCTGAGTTCACGTCAAGTGTACTGTTTTGGATTTTGCGCGTAACAGAGAATTCCCACTCAGTTCTTTTTCTCTTCTATTCAGCAGGTTATATTCTGTCTTTTAGGGTATCTGAGTATTGATTACAAATGCTGTTTGACTTTTTTCAACGAACTTTACGAGTACTTTTGGGATATTGTTTGTCTGCATGGATGAAAGCCTTTGGGTAGGTGGATTACTGAACAAATCAAATGGAGCTATATGGATATAAAGAGGAACTTTATCGAACAAAAGGACCTTTTATTGTGTAACCTGGACACTTGGGTATGCCATCAGAGGAAGTCATCTTTTTGTTTTCTTTTTGTAGTCCGTGATTGACTGTAGACCCTGCCACATACCTCTCGTGTCTGAGCCGTTGAATTGTGACTACATTGTCTCTATACTGATGCTTAGCTTGTTTGATTGCCTTGCGGAGGGAATAGCTACACTGTTTGTATTCGGTCATGTTTCAGGTCGCCTTGCCCTGATTAAAAGCAGTGGTTCGCGCTTTCAGTTTTACGCGAATGCTGCCATCAATCTACGGTTTCCGGTTTGGGACGGTTTTAATAGTCGCTGTGGGTACAACATCACTGATGCACTTGCTAATTAACTCGCTCACCGAATCAGCAGATTCATCAATGTTATTGTCCGACGCTATGCGGAACATTTCCCAGTCCACGTGATTGAAGCAATCTTGAAGCGTGGAATCAGATTGGTCAGACCAGCGTTGAACAGACCTGAGCACGGGCGTGGAGGTCATTGGTGACTTTAAACAGTTAGAGTTTAATGGCTGTGATAGAACTGAGGATGGATCAACAACATTGTAGCACAATACTAACCTAAATGAGAGTGAAAAGGAAGCCTGGACAGAATAAAAAATGTACAAAACATGCATCCTGTCAGCAACAAGCTAAGTAAAACTGCAAAAAAACTGGCGACGTAATTCACTTTTTGTCCTGAATGCAAAGTGATATGTTTGGTGCAAATACAACACATTACGGAGTACGACTTTCCATAATTTCAAGCATAGTGGTGGCTGCATCATGGTATGGTTATGCTTGTAAGGACTGGCGAGTTTTACAGGATAAAAAAATTAATGGAATTGAGCTAAGCACAGGCAAAATTCTAGAGGAAAACCTGGTTGTCTGCTTTCCTCCAGACACTGAGAGATTAATTCACCTGTCAACAGGACAACAACCTAAAACACAAGGCCAAATCTACACTGGGTGTTGCTTACAAAGAAGTCCTTGAATGTTCCTGAGTAGCTGAGCTATGGCAAGACCTGAAATTGGTTGTCTAGCAATGATCATGAACCAATTTGACAGAGCTTGAAGAATTTTGGATTAAAATGGATTAAATAGATTTCTCACCCAATACCCCATAATGACAAAGTGAAAATTTGACAGCTTGGAGAATTCGAAAACAATAATGGGCAAATATTGCACAATCCTGGTCAAATCAAATGTTTATTTGTCACATACACATGGTTAGCAGATGTTAATGCGAGTGTAGCGAAATGCTTGTGCTTCTAGTTCCGACCATGCAGTAGTATCTAACAAGTAATCTAACAATTTCACAACTACCACCTTATACACACACAAGTGTAAAGGATTGAATACGAGTATGTACATATAAATATATGGATGAGCGATGGCTGACCGGTATAGGCAAGATGCAGTAGATGGTATATAGTACAGTATATACATGTGAGATGAGTAGTGTAGGATATGTAAACATTATATAAATGGCATTGTTTAAAGTGTCTAGTGATACATTTATTACATCCACTTTTTAATTATTAAAATGGCTATAGATTTGAGTTGATGGCCGAACGGCATAGGCAAGATTCAGTAGATGGTATAGAGTACAGTGTTTACATTTGATATGAGTAATATCGGATATGTAAACATTATATACAAAATTGTTTAAAGTGGCTAGTGATACATTTGTTACATCCAATTTTTCGATTATTTAAAGTGGCTAGAGATTTAAGTCAGTATGTTGGCAGCAGCCACTCAATGTTAGTGGTGGCTGTTTAACAGTCTGATGGCCTTGAGATAGAAGCTGTTTTTCAGTCTCTCTGTCCCAGCTTTGATGTACCTGTACTGACCTCGCCTTCTGCATGATAGCAGGGTGAACAGGCAGTGGCTCGGGTAGTTGTTGTCCTTGATTTATCTTTTTGGCCTTCCTGTGACATCGGGTGGTGTAGGTGTCCTGGAGGGCAGGTAGTTTACCCCCGGTGATGCGTTGTGCAGTCCTCACTACCCTCTGGAGAGCCTTACGGTTGTGGGCGGTGCAGTTGCCGTACCAGGCGGTGATGCGGCCCGACAGGATGCTCTCGATTGTGCATCTGTAGAAGTTTGTGTTTTTGGTGACAAGCCAAATTTCTTCAGCCTCCTGAGGTTGAAGAGGTGCTGTTGCGCCTTCACCACACTGTCTGTGTGGGTGGACCATTTCAGTTTGTCCGTGATGTGTACACCGAGGAACTTTCCACCTTCTCCACTACTGTCCCGTCGATTTGGATAGGGGGGTGCTCCCTCTGCTGTTTCCTGAAGTCCACGATCATCTCCTTAGTTTTGTTGACGTTGAGTGAGAGGTTATTTTCCTGACACCACACTCCGAGGGCCCTCACCTCCTCCCTGTAGGCCGTCTTGTCGTTGTTGGTAATCAAGCCTACCACTGTAGTGTTGTCAGCAAACTTGATGATTGAGTTGGAGGCGTGCTTGGCCACGCAGTCATGGGTGAACACGGAGTACAGGAGAGGTCTGAGAACGCACTCTTGTGGGGCCCCAGTGTTGAGGATCAGCGGGGTGGAGATGTTGTTTCCTACCCTCACCAACTGGGGCCGTCCCGTCAGGAAGTCCAGGACCCAGTTGCACAGGGCTGGGTTGAGACCTAGGGTCTCGAGCTTAATGACGAGTTTGGAGGGTACTGTGGTGTTAAATGCTGAGCTGTAGTCGATGAACAGCATTCTTACATAAGTATTCCTCTGTGGAAAGCTTGGAGACTCAGACTCGCTGCTGTATTCTCTGCTAAAGGTGCTTATATTAAGTATTGACTCATGTAAATATGGATTTCTGTATTTGATTTTGAATGAATTTGCAAAAATGTCTAAACGTGTTTTCACTTTGTCATTATGGGGTATTGGGTGAGATCTATTTAATCCATTTTGAATTCAGGCTGTAACACAACAAACTGTGAAATAAGTCAAGGGATATGAATATTTTCTGAAGGCCCTATTAGCAGGATGAACATGGTTAAGCTCTGTAGGCTGGCAGCAAGGGGCCGAGTTGATCATCTACCTGAGGGAATGAACACTGCGTCATTCACGGTCAGATACATAGTCAGAGAAACTGGAGAGTGGTCTGAATGTTATTTTTGCTCACTCTCTCTTCATTCTCTCTCTGTTACTGCCATCTCCATTTGCATAAGCTATTTTGACCAACTGCACTCCTGCTTTGTTTTTATGTTCCCTCTCCTCGTTGAGATTCAGCGCCCGGCTCCTCTGAGCGGTGTGCACAGGCTAGGAGGACAGCGTATGGTTATTAGTGATGCGTAGGTTGACTTAAAATGGTTATATCCGCGAGGCGTTTGGGTTTAGGGTCATAGAATATTGTTTGGATGAAGGGCAGGTGGGTGGCGGTTGGGTTGACCAAAGAGCAAACAAAACATGAGAGAAATCCAAATGTATCATTTTTGTGCAATTGATATCTATAGGCTACATGGATGTGTTTCTTTCATTATTTTTAGGCTTTCTGGCATTAGTGTATAAGCCTAAGCTTTAAGCCCTTAGTTTACTTTTGCCAAATAGCCTACACGCCAATCACCTAACACTTCTGGAAAACGGGCAGATAAAGTTCACATTGATCCAAAAAGGACAATGTCAGAGTTTAATTCAATAAGAGAAAAGCTGAAAATCAATTGAAGGGATGGTAAGAAAAGCCATGTTTGGGAAAGATGTGGTGAAGTGAGGCGCTATACACATTTGAGTCACAAGATGTGGACTTCAAATAGGCCTATGGCACGTCAAGGGAACTGTAGCCTACTGTTCAGATGGGTTAAATGGAAACCGAAATCTGGAGTCTGACTGTAGGTTGGTAACCTCTGTCTTAATATTAACTCCTGCAGAATGAAGCATTTCTTGCAGTATAAGTATACACCAAATGTACATTTTGACTCGGGAACAGGAGTGGAGAAATAGGATTTCTTTCCGCAGCTTGAGAGAATGTGCAGTTAGGGGATCGTCTGTACAGGTGGTATCTTTATCAGCATCATAAAAGCTGTTAGTATTTAAACAACATAAAATATGCATCTAATCCAAACTGAAATCTTGACAAACTGGAACTTTCTATGTCCTTACAACTAATTAAACTGATGTCGTTAGGACATTTTGCACACAATCAAAAACATACATATTTTTTTGTTATTGCATTTTCTCCTTGGTCGCTAAACGTCTTTGCTCCGCAAAAGAAGCAGAGATGACAGATGCAACTTTACTGATGTCAACTAGATGGAAGCATTCATTCTATCATTTATGACTTTCTGGTGAGCAAGGCTTTATGACAGAAGAGAAGCTGCATGTATCTCATTATAGAAATTATAAGCAAAAGCATATCTAAATCAGGCCCCAAAAACCCTGCACTCCCTGTCAAAAAAAATTATTAGGCGGTCTCTGACTGTTAGTGGGTTAGGGTCGACTGCGGGCCTCAGTTTCACTATCTCATATAGCCCGGCGGTTGCTGATGTGTTATTAACACTTGTGGTTGAGTGAACAAACTGCTAACCCTACCACTAATGGGGATACAGTGGGGCAAAAAAGTATTTAGTCAGCCACCAATTGTGCAAGTTCTCTCACTTAAAAAGATGAGAGGCCTGTAATTTTCATCATAGGTACACTTCAACTATGACAGACAAAATGAGGAAACAAAATCCAGAAAATCACATTGTAGGATTTTTAATGAATTTATTTGCAAATTATGGTGGAAAATAAGTATTTGGTCA
>QNTS01006407.1:31955-50036 GCA_003317085.1 Hucho hucho | reverse complement strand
CTGGTTGAGACACAGAGAGACAGCTGCTGGTCTGGTTGAGACACAGAGAGACAGCTGCTGGTCTGGTTGAGACACAGAGAGACAGCTGCTGGTCTGGTTAAGACACAGAGAGACAGCTGCTGGTCTGGTTAAGACACAGAGAGACAGCTGCTGGTCTGGTTAAGACACAGAGAGACAGCTGCTGGTCTGGTCGAGACACAGAGAGACAGCTGCTGGTCTGGTTGAGACACAGAGAGACAGTTGCTGGTAGAGACACAGAGAGACACCTGCCGGTTGAGACACAGAGAGACAGTTGCTGGTAGAGAGACAGAGAGACAGCTGCTGGTTGAGACACAGAGAGACAGTTGCTGGTAAAGAGACAGAGAGACAGCTGCTGGTTGAGACACAGAGAGACAGTTGCTGGTTGAGACACAGAGAGACAGCTGCTGGTTGAGACACAGAGAGAGCTGCTGGTTGAGACACAGAGAGACAGCTGCTGGTTGAGACACACAGGAGGCATGAGAGAGGCAGAGAGTTTGGAGTGTCTGAAGTATTGTGCCTGGCTGGTCCAACCCATCATGACTAGCATAACTCTAAAGCTTCCGTTACACAACTTAACTTGCACGCAATCTGAGTTGCTTATTGATTGCTTAGTGAAACACCCTGCAACTAATCAGCAACTCATCTGCAACTTGGTTACATCAAGTTGAAACTTTGCAACTTTGTGCAACTAGTTGCAAGCAACAGCCAATCAAAACAAACACCTTTGTCACGTGATCCATTTAAAGGTTCAGAATACCGACCCAGTTGTCAACACAGCTGTCAGTGCTGCCCAGCACAACCCGCGATCAGCATCGACAGAACAGAGACTAGCACAACAGGAGACATATGCTAATTATTATACGTGGTTTAGCAGTCAATACATTTAATTTTGAAAGTGAACTCAAACCTCCCCCTAACCAATTTTAACTGAAATTGTCTACGATGAACTATGCTAGCTAGCTTAGTTTGTTGTTAGCTTGATTAGCTTGTTGGTGTTGCTGGTGTTTGCAATTTCATTTTGGCAAGCTAGCTAAATTGTACAGGCTACATTTCTTCTATATCCTTGCTACAATAAACAAACAGTTGGATAAACAAATCCTTTGTGAAACCACGATGTAATGTAGCAGATGACCTGGGGTCAGTTTAGAATTCTCTGACAAGCAGCTTCACTTTGATTGGCTGTTGCGATTTCAATTGCGTTTGAGTTGCTTGATGTAACAGCAAAGTAACATAATTATTATATTTTTATATATTTTTTACTTAACTTAACTTTCTTAAAAACCTCTTAAAGCATTGTTGGTTAAGGGCTTGGCTTGTATGTAAGCATTTCACTGTAAGGTATACACCTGTTGTATTCGGAGCATGTGACAAATACAATTTCATTTGATATGATGTCACTTGCAACTTTAATTCAAATTGTGTGAGAGTTTCTTTGTGTAACCCCAGCCCGAGGGTGTGTGTAATGTCACAGTGTTTGTACGTGTCTGGGTGATGTCATGTGAGAGTTGCTTTGTGTAACCCCAGCCTGAGGGTGTGTGTAATGTCACAGTGTTTGTACGTGTCAGGCTGATGTCGTGTGGAGTTTGGTATTTTATTAGGATCCCCATTAGCTGTTGCGAAAGCAGTTTAGTAGGTCTGTTATGCAGAAAATGTGTTTCCTGGACTGGGCGGGTTGTTTGAATCCTATGGCAGTGCTGTGATTGGTTGAGAGACAGGAACCGTAAATCCAAGGCTGACTCTGACCTGCTCTATACCACCACAGCACATTCCATATTCCAACTGCCTCACAGGAGGGGGTGTTAATTTGGCTGTTTATTTGGCTGTTTGCGTGTGTTCATTATGTATTTGTCTGCGTGTGTGTGTGTAAATGCCTCGCATGCAAGTATGTCTTTATGGCATATCTACTTACATGATTTTCTGCTCCACATGCTCTCTCTCCATCCTGATCCTCTGGAGTTCGACACACACACTCCTCAGCTCCTCCCTGAGCACTGTGGGAGGGAAAGAGAGAGTGAGAGAGAGAGAGAGATGGAAAGAGATAACTCTACACCCAGGAACAGGGAGAGAGAGGGAGAGAGTCATCTATCACTTCAGCACCCAGAAACCTGAAGCCTGAACCACTGATGAAACCATCCACTCTGTCTGGCTACCAGAGACAGAGAAAGAAAACAACGGCACGAAAGGGAAACATGAGCGTGCTTCAAAAGAAGGGAGAAGAAGAGAAGAGCAAGAGGAGGTATAGGGAGAGAGAGAGAGAGAGAGTGAGGGGGGAGATATGAAGGGAGGGAGAAAAGGAATGAGGGGGGAGAAGAGGAAGGTAGAGAAATGAAAGAAAGGGTAGAAGTTGAAACTATTTTTGTCTGTCAGGTCAACGTAAATAGGGATATTCGGATCCTTTTGAGAAGTGTAACTTGACAGAAGTTTAACATTCTGTCATAAAGAGCACATGTTCAACTTAATAAAAACACATTTTCCCATCTCAAGAGTGTAAAAAAAAAAAGACTATAATAAGTGCCTATTAAGTGCCCCAAAAAGTAACAAGGTTGATCGCAACAGGGTTGACAATTTAATCTTAAAATCAGCCATTAATCCCCTGGAAGCTTGTTGTGTGCAACAAGGAGTGGCAATTGACTCTTTGCTGGCCCCGCCCCCCTTGGTTACTGTTGCAACCTCCAACAGCATTTTCCCGGGAAGCCCAATTCCCCCTTCAACAACTGGCTAAATCCCCTCACAATCATGGGTGGATTGGCCATCTGGCAATTCTGGCAAATGCCAGAAGGGCCATCTTTTATTGGGGTGGGCTGGTCAAAAGTGAAAAAAAAAGCAAACCATTTTTTATTATTTTAAAAACGCGGCCGTCTGTTTTAAAAAAAATATATATTTTAACTTTTGCGCAATTTCTCTTTTGTCATAATAATCTATATTGGCTGACCAGTGGGAAACGGCCGGCCGCCATACCAAGCTGCAAAATGTCTGAAATGAACAGGCTTATTTGCTCAAAGTTCTGGTTCTTCTGGTCTGAGTGCTGCAGAGGACAGTGGTCCAGTCGAGGTAGGAAGAAAACAGAGAAAGATACACTCACACACACCGACACAGATCATGTAGCCTACTGAAGCCAGTTAAGCCTAATATTAAGCCTGTAAATTGTATGAAATAGTAAGCTAATTAGGGAAGAGGGGATTCAGGGGAACATTCAGACACTAGTCTACTTGCAATATAGCCCAACAAGTCGTTAGATTGGCTTTTATACCATACACACTATATATACAAAAGTATATGGACACCCCTTCAAATGAGCGGATTCAGCTATTTCATCCACACCCGTTGCTGACAGGTGTATAAAATCACTGCCCACAGCCATTCAATCTCCATTTGAACTTGGCACCGTCATAGGATGCCACCTTTCCAACAAGTCAGTTCATCAAATGTCTGCCCTGCTAGAGCTGCATCGGTCTACTGTAAGTGCTGTTATTGTGAAGTGCAAACGTCTTGGAGCAACAAAGGCTCACCCGCGAAGTGGTAGGCCACACAAGCTCAAAGAACAGGACCGTCGAGTGCTGAAGCGCATAGCGAGTAAAAATCATATGTCTTTAGTTGTAACACTCACTACCGAGTTCCAAAACTGCTTCTGGAAGCAACCATCTTGCAGTCCGACAGATTAATCTGGGGTTTGGCGGATGCCAGGAGAATGCTACCTGCCCCAATGCATAGCGCCAACAGTAAAGTTTGGTGGAGGAGGAATAATGGTCTGGGGCTGTTTTTCATGGTTCGGGCTAGGTCCCTTAGTTCCAGTTAGGGTTCCACATTTTGGGGAATATTCAGAGGTGGAAACTTTCTGTGGGAAATAACAGGAATATATGACAATTAACGGGAATATATGGGAATTAACGTAAATATATGCAAATTAATATTAATACCATTTAAATGTAAATGTTTTTTGCATTGGATATATTTACCATATCATATGGAGACAGAAACATAAACCTTTTAGTTTTAGTTACGAATTGAACTTTAATTAAATGAGTTGACTCTTCACATGGGATGATTTCACTGAACAACAAAGAAAGGGAATATTGAATGATCGCCAATGATCCATCACATCTCCCAAAAACATTTTCAACGTACATCTGTAAAATGATAGTCCAGAAACTAAAGCGTTGGTTGTCTTCCTCTCAGGCTTCCATGGACCTCCTCAATGTCCACCTCTTGAACATCAGACTCAGAGGCCTCATCTTCACTGTCTCTTTCCAACCTTGTTGAGGATGGCTTGTTGTCAGGCTCAAAAAGCCTCAAATTTGCCCGGAAGGCCACCAATTTTTCAACCCTTGTATTGATCAGCCTGTTGCGTGCTTTGGCGTGTGTGTTCTCAAACAAGGACCAGTTGTGCTCTGAGATGACTGATGTTGGTGGGATTTGGAGGGTGATGGAGGCAACAGGGGAAAGAGCCTCAGATCCACAAAGTCCCTTCCACCAGGTGGCTGATGAGATATGTTGGCACGACTGCCATATTGCATCTCCATCCCAAAGCCCTTGCTTGGAAGTGTACTTCGCCAGACTGCCAATAACCTTGCCCTCATCCAGGCCAAGGTGGCGAGACAAGGTAGTGATGACACCATAGGCCTTGTTGATCTCTGCACCAGACAGGATGCTCTTGCCAGCATACAATTCCATATACAGATAAATAGTTAAGCAGTTAGATTAAACAACTCCTTTGTTAGATACATGTTTTAAAATGAAACATGTATGGAAACAGGTGAATTAACACTTAGAAGGCTCAAGCAAGCTAAACCCACATGGTAGCAAAAACTAACTAGCAGAAATTGTTAACAAGTTATAAATGATTTAAACTCACTTTGCTGTAGGCTACTATTTACTAGTTAACAAAAACATCATGTATGTCTTATAAAATATATTCACCCCACCCAGTATTGTAATCAAAACTTACCAGAAAGCATGTTGTCCTTGGCTCAGATAGTGTAGTAGTGTGGGCTCAATAGCATCTCAGTAGTGTGCAAGATCTTGAGAATCAGCTGTACATGTTCATTGAATTGGGGATAATTTAACCAAAATATGCCACAAGACCTAGAATTGCCTTATGTGTTTCCCACAATTTTTTTTTCACTATTATAAGCTAACTTTTTTGATGAATTTAAGCAAAATTCCCAGAAAATCCAGGGCTTAACTTCCCATGGAAAATATCCTGAAAAATTCTGGAAATTTACTGGAAAGTTTCCGACCCTTTGCAAACCTAGTTCCAGTGAAGGGAAATCTTAACGCTACAGCATGCAATGACATTCTAGACGATTCTGTGCTTCCAACTTTGTGGCAAAACTTTGGGGAAGGCCCTTTCCTGTTTTAGCATGACAATGCCCCTGTGCACAAAGCGAGGTCCATACAGAAATGTTTTTTCAAGATCAGTGTGTAAAAACTTGACTGGCCTGCACAGAGCCCTGACCTCAGCTCCATCGAACACCTTTGGGATGAATCGGAATCAAGACTGTTAAGTCATCCTAATTAATCTGTTCAATGTGATGTTGGGGGCTGTCTGTGTATTTTAAAGGGTTTTATCAATGCTTCTAAATCTCTGTCTCTCTTCAGCTCAGTGAGGGTTTGTGAATTGTAGCAGAGAGGAATAGTCGCGTATTTGCCCATTGGCTAGACTGGTCCCACCTGATCTCGCCTCCTCCCATTTGCCTTCCATCTTTGAGGACATGTATTTCCATTGTTAGACCAGGTAACACGACTTGACAACATAATAGCTCACATTGGACTGTAGTGACTAGGGACTCTGGTGTAGGATTACATTACATAAACACCGCCATTGGAGGCTGGAATGTCTCGTCTAAAATGTAATTCGCTCATCGGAGGGCTTGCTTGCTTCAAACGAAGCACAATGCTGGAAATCTGTCTGCATCCACAAAAATGTGTCCCATTGTTCTATGACAAACACAGATGGTTTTATATTGAATTCAATAGATAAAAACAGAGAGAGAGGAAGAGACTCTGACACAGATTTACTGCCAGTTCCTTAATGTTTTGGCTGTATATGTAGTCTAATATCACACAGTTAATTGGGCAGGGCGGAACACGACGAGCACTATAACTCAAAGGAGGAAGGGAGGACCATCCTCCTCAATGAATTTCATAAAAACTCTAATTGTATAACATTGAAAAAGTTATCCTTTTTAGATAAAACTATACTAAATATATTCACACGTTTTATTGTATTCTGCATTGTTGGGAGGGGCCCGTAAGTAAGCATTTCACTGTTAGTCTACACCTGTTGTTTACGAAGCATCTGATAATTAAAACTGTATTTGATTTGCTATTATGTTTGTGGTGTAGCTTACCATTGGCTCTGAATTCACGGTCAGCATGCAGTCAAAGCTATCACCACTTTTGGAGATAACTAGTGCTCTCAAATCGTACCCTGATGTCGACAGCAGATGGGCATTGCATTGATAACATTGCTAACTTAGATAGCTAACATACATTTTGAGAAAACAAGTTATATTAAGTGGCTAGCTAGCTAGCGTTAGCAACGTTTGGTGGTAAATGAGACAGAGCTAGCTAACCAGCTGAGCTAGCAAACAATGTAGCAAAAGTATAATTTTGGATTTAATGATCATCCATCAATAGGCTCTGCATTTCAGGAATCACAGTAGCAAGTACTCCTGGTGCACTGTTAAATTATTTAGCTATTTAAAACATTTAAAAATCGTAGAAAACTCTCCGTTTTTGCAATAGCCCTCATTGGCTTTCATGTGATTTAGACGTGAGCTTGTCTGAGGTGTCGGACTCTACGACAGTTGCTATCCATTGGAGCGCTGCAATTGGTTGCACAAAATGATAGTGAAGGGTCAAATAAATGCAAGCTTCACAAAATAAATGTAATTGTTAAAATATTTTTAGCTTGTCTATATAAAGGTAACATGATATTAAAAAGGAACAGTTTCACCATATTAAATTAAGAGTTCAGTTCACGTAACAGGGTTGACCTTAAAATGAGGGAAAGATGTAAATGAATCACTAATCACATGAAATAAAAAATAAGCTTTAGAAATGACTTTGTCAAAACAACAAAATAACTAGGGCTTTACAATGATGGTGAAGACTTAGAGACATTTTGGGGTTAAGTGGGTTAAAATCTTCTGAGGAGTCACAGAAAATGCACCGACACGTCAAAATGCTGAATTTCGGTACTTTAGCAAGTCTTTATTCATATAAAAAATGTATTGAATGAATTCTCCATGTTGTCTATATTAAAGTGGAACTGACAGTGTTTTAGCAACATGAAATCTTATTAAAATCTGTTCATATACACCAACAGGAAGAATATGACGTGTTTTCTTAAATTTTCTGAGAAGAGAGCACTTAGATATGGTCATTTTCACATTTTTATACTTTCATAGAATGTTTGGGAATAACGTAGATTAACCTCTACAGGATTGGTGGGTCCCCCGCAGGACGGTTGAGCTAACGTAGGCTAATGTGATTAGCATGAGGTTGTAAGTAACAAGAACATTTCCCAGGACATAGACATATCTGATATTGGCAGAAAGCTTACATTCTTGTTAATCTAACTGCACTGTCCAATTTACAGTAGCTATTACAGTGAAAGAATACCATGCTATTGTTTGAGGAGAGTGCAGTTATGAACTTGAACATGTATTAATCTACCAATTAGGCACATTTGGGCAGTCTTGATATAAACATTTTAACAGAAATACAACGGTTCATTGGATCAGTCTAAAACTTTGCACATACATTGCTGCCATCTAGTGGCCAAAATCTAAATTGCGCCTGGGCTGGAATAATACATTATGGCCTTTCACTTGCATTTCAAAGATGATGGTACAAAATGTTATTTTTTTGTATTATCTTTTACCAGATCTAATGTATTATATTCTCCTACATTAATTTAACAATTGAACAAACTTCAGTGTTTCCTTTCAAATGGTATCAAGAATATGCATATCCTTGCTTCAGGTCCTGAGCTTCAGGCTGGGTTGGGGAACACTGCCAGCATGGCCACTTCCCTTTAAATACGTCAATCATTGCTTCAAGCCACACCCACCAAATGGGAGACAACATACCTCAGTCTGTTCAAGAACGTTGTTGTTCAGTACAAACCGCTCCGCAACATAGCAAACGTTCAACCAAACTGTACGCACCTCAGGACCGGCCTGTACACAGACCGGTGTGGCACTTTGCCACATGGGCCTGCCATCATTCACTTTGAACTGGACTGTGTGTTTACAGGCAGTTAAGGCCTGCCATCATTCACTTTGAACTGGACTGTGTGTTTACAGGCAGTTGGGCCTGCCGTCATTCACTTTGAACTGGACTGTGTGTTTACAGGCAGTTGGGCCTGCCATCATTCACTTTGAACTTTACTATGTGTTTACAGGCAGTAGCAATTGTGTGACTTTAGATCACTAGAAAGCATTTGCCAAAAAGCCACAAAATACACCTGAATGGATTTCTACAAATATTTAAATACCACCAGTCCTCTTACATTTGGGAACTTTTAACTTTAAAGTCCTATTGATCAAACTACCATGAACAGGTAGGCTCTCGGTCAGTTGTCTATGCACATCAAGAACCACAACTTATGTTAGCCAGAACAAGATGAGCTAAAATCTAATGAGGGAACAGTAGGTAAACCCTCTCAAACTGTTTAAGCTAGTAGTTGGCCGTAAAAATTGCACTGTTAAATGATAGGGAATAGAAACCTGATTTCCCTTCTGCAACTTCATTGCCAATGCATGCTTGTCCCAACCCACGTTTTGACAACTGAATGGGAACTTGCCTGCCCTCCCATTTGATCAATGCCAAATACATTTGATAGACAGCTAAGAGATATGCTAACTGTGGATAACAGTCGTTCAAGTTCAGCGTAGCTAGCTAACCAAATGTCACCTGTATCTCTAGCTGTAGCCACTGAAAAACAATATGGGGGGGAAAAGATGGCCACTCGCCCACTCGTCCAATGACATGACATCCTCCCAGCAGCTGGCTAACGTTAGGCTCTGTGTTTTTAGCTTGCTACATAAATAGATAAGCTAGCATATTAGCCACGTTATGACTGACTTCTGGTCATTGCCCTTGCTAGTTTGATTGTATTGACATTCTCATCATTACTTACATTCGTCCGTTTTTGTTAAAAATATTGAGTTATTGAAACTGAAACAGTGCATCCCGAATGGAGGCAGCAAACAATGTACCAGGCCAGCTGTGATTTACAACCTGATAGCAATATTTGTTGGACTACCAAGACATGTATTGGTGAATTAGCTACAGTATATTAATCATGCATTGAACTGCATCCATCTATTCTACCAACAATGTCTTACTCTACGTCATGGAATGCTGAGTCATATAGAACCTATTTTTAAAACCTCTTCTAAAGTTGGTTTTGTAGCATAAACTAGGAATTTGATATTTTTCACTGATATTATGATGGTCTGTTCGTTTAATATCTGCAAACTAGTTAAAACGCTGTCAGTTCCACTTTAACTTACGGATCATTGGGGCGACACTACCCGGAGAAATGTAAGGCGCCAAATTCAAAATCCAAAAGTTGAATTATAAAACATTCATCAATACACAAGTGTTGCATAGTCTTCAAAAGTTTAGACTCTTGGCAATATCACAGCATTGTCAGATTTCAAAAAGGCTTTACGGCGAAAGCACAACATTTGAATGTTTGAGGATAGCACCTCACATATTTTCTGCATTAGCATAAATTCATAACCAGCGCGGGTCTCACAAAACACATAAAAGAGCTAAAATAAATCGCTTACCTTTTGATGATCTTCTGCTGAGGGCAATCCGAAGTGTCCAAGCAAGACAATTCATGTTTCTTTTGTTAGAAAAAGTCATTGTTTATATCCATAAATCTCCGTTTGGTTGGCGCGTTATGTTCAGAAAATCCACCGTCCACTCGCCCATTGTACAGGGATAAGAAAGCGTTCAAATTATACCTATCAACTTTGCCCAAACAAATCAAACATAATTTATAATGTATCCTTAGGTATACTTTTCTGTATATTAACGATTATATTTCACACGGATAATATCCTAAACGATAGAAAAGGAAAATACTGAGGAACGCGCACACGGTCTCGCGCACAAAAAACTAAAGTGACTTCCTCTATCCACTTACAAATTCTTCTTCTGTTCGGTTGTCTTCCATGATAAAGGCATGAAACCTTGTCTAAAGACTGTTGACATCTAGTGGAAGCCATAGGGACTGCAATCTGGGTCCTATTTTACTGAGAATCCCATAGACAGCCATTGAAAGTGAGGGCATGTCACACAAAAAAAAGCCCGGACAGAAATTCCTCGGATTTTCGCCTGCCATATCAGTTCTGTTCTACTCACAGACATTATTTTAACAGTTTTAGAAACTTCAGAGTGTTTCCTATGTGCATATCCTAGTTTCTGGGCCTGAGTGGCAGGCATTTTACTTTGGGCACCCCAGACTCTCCAAACTTCCGAATACTTCCCCGGTGCATGTAGAGGTTAAAGGGCACTTCATTTAATATAACAGGCTTTTAAAATGTAATATTGGTGCAATAAAGGGACGCAAAAGGCCCTCTTTTCGTGGAATGACCCTGCTACTGTGTCCTCCCCTAATCTATGTCCACTCTAGGATTCGTAAAAGTCTACTGCATAGGGCCAGGGCCGGCCCCAGTCATAAGCGACATAAATACATATTTTCTGGGGGGGGAACTCATACAAAATACAATTTTGAAATTTGTGGGGCATCAGCAATTTTTTTCTAGTTATGTCAATCACGGACAGTCACTCAATTAGCAATGTTACCTAACAATTTTTTGATTCATAGATAGTCTAGCCAACTATCTAAACTTGTAGTAATCATGGCTGAATACCGACCAGGTAAGCAGGGCACGTGCCCAGGACCCCTGACCTCCTGGGGGCCCCCATTGATTTTGTTTGTCATTCTCACTCAAATATCATATTTACATGGCATAAGTCACTGCAACATTTTTGGAATTTAAGGAAATTAGCTTTAAAACTGCAAAAATAAATGTTTTGCCGCAAGGTGGGGGGCCACCCAACCAAATCTGGCTTATGGCTGGCCCTGAGTATGGCTGGCCCTGAGTATGGCTGGCCCTGAGTAGGGCTTATGGGTTATGTCCACTATGTTTCTACAGTGAGAAGGGTGGATGGTGGTGGTGGTGTATTTTTGCACACCCTCTTTTGTCCTTCAGCTCCAGTCCAGTCCAGTACATTACCCAGCATCACTCACTGTGTCTGGGTAATTTCTCTGGTAGTCCACTCTTACACTGTGTCTGTGTTGGTTCTGTGGTAGTCCACTCTAACACTGTGTCTGTGTTGGTTCTGTGGTAGTCCACACTGTGTCTGCGTTGGTTCTCTGGTAGTCCACTCTCTAACCAAGGATAACACTTTCCTGCAGAGCTTTTGTCTGGTACCTGTGTGTGGGTGTGTTTGGGTTGGAGGGGGGTAGAGTGACAACACAGTGTGTAGGTGCCTGTCTGTCTGTCTATCTGTGGCAGTGCTTGACTTGGGCAGATGCTCACAGGAACCGGCACATTTTATTCTGCTTGAGTTCCGGAACCTCTCATAGAATAGACGTTCAAATATTTCAGAGTTCCGGAACCTCTCATAGAATAAACGTACAAATATTTCAGAGTTCCGGAACTTCTCATAGAATAGATGTTCAAATATTTCAGAGTTCCGGAACCTCTCATAGAATAAACGTACAAATATTTCAGAGTTCCGGAACCTCTCATAGAATAGACGTACAAATATTTCTGAGTTCCGGAACCTACAGTGGGGAAAAAAAGTATTTAGTCAGCCACCAATTGTGCAAGTTCTCTCACTTAAAAAGATGAGAGAGGCCTGTAATTTTCATCATAGGTACACTTCAACTATGACAGACAAAATTAGGAAAAAAAATCCAGAAAATCACATTGTAGGATTTTTAATGAATTTATTTGCAAATTATGGTGGAAAATAAGTATTTGGTCAATAACAAAAGTTTATCTCAATACTTTGTTATATACCCTTTGTTGGCAATGACAGAGGTCAAACGTTTTCTGTAAGTCGTCACAAGGTTTTCACACACTGTTGCTGGTATTTTGTCCCATTCCTCCATGCAGATCTCCTCTAGAGCAGTGATGTTTTGGGGCTGTCGCTGGGCAACACGGACTTTCAACTCCCTCTAAAGATTTTCTATGGGGTTGAGATCTGGAGACTGGCTAGGCCACTCCAGGACCTTGAAATGCTTCTTACGAAGCCACTCCTTCGTTGCCCGGGCGGTGTGTTTGGGATTATTGTCATGCTGAAAGACCCAGCCACGTTTCATCTTCAATGCACTTGCTGATGGAAGGAGGTTTTCACTCAAAATCTCACGATACATGGCCCCATTCATTCTTTCCTTTACACAGATCAGTCGTCCTGGTCCCTTTGCAGAAAAACAGCCCCAAAGCATGATGTTTCCACCCCCATGCTTCACAGTAGGTATGGTGTTCTTTGTCCTCCAAACACGACGAGTTGAGTTTTTACCAAAAAGTTATATTTTGGTTTCATCTGACCATATGACATTCTCCCAATCCTCATCTGGATCATCCAAATGCTCTCTAGCAAACTTCAGACGGGCCTGAACATGTACTGGCTTAAGCAGGGGGACACGTCTGGCACTGCAGGATTTGAGTCCCTGGCGGCGTAGTGTGTTACTGATGGTAGGCTTTGTTACTTTGGTCCCAGCTCTCTGCAGGTCATTCACTAGGTCCCCCCGTGTGGTTCTGGGATTTTTGCTCACCGTTCTTGTGATCATTTTGACCCCACGGGGTGAGATCTTGCGTGGAGCCCCAGATCGAGGAAGATTATCAGTGGTCTTGTATGTCTTCCATTTCCTAATAATTGCTCCCACAGTTGATTTCTTCAAACCAAGCTGCTTACCTATTGCAGATTCAGTCTTCCCAACCTGGTGCAGGTCTACAATTTTGTTTCTGGTGTCCTTTGACAGCTCTTTGGTCTTGGCCATAGTGGAGTTTGGAGTGTGACTGTTTGAGGTTGTGGACAGGTGTCTTTTATACTGATAACAAGTTCAAACAGGTGCCATTAATACAGGTAACGAGTGGAGGACAGAGGAGCCTCTTAAAGAAGAAGTTACAGGTCTGTGAGAGCCAGAAATCTTGCTTGTTTGTATGTGACCAAATACTTATTTTCCACCATAATTTGCAAATAAATTCATTAAAAATCCTACNACACACACACACACACACACACACACACACACACACACACACACACACACACACACACACACACACACACACACACACACACACACACACACACACACACACACACACACACACACACACACACACACACACACACTCTCCTGGTGGATGATTGGCCACCCTTGGTAGCCTATAAAATATTGCAACATTACAAACACTTTTTATGTCTTTATAAAATAATTCCCTCCAGGGCTCAAAATTAAGGGCGTCCCATTGTCCCTGGGACGATATAAAATATGTCTACGGTTCAAAACAGACTCCTGCAACCACTGCAAATTAAAACATTTAAAAAAGCAAATGAGGCTGATGCAACAGATCAGACCGTTTAGCTTAAAATGTTCATGAAGTTTTATTTTCTTCATATTATGAGCTCAACAGTGCACACATGGCTGTAGGCCATGTGCACACCTTCCAAAATGTAATTAGCAGGAAAACACCATTCACAAAAGTGCACTAAATGTGCGAGCGGAGATGAAAAGATTCTGTTAGATACTAAGAGGGGAGATCTAAAGATGCAACAACTAGCATTGGTTAATAATATGACTAGGATTACGCCTTTGGCAGCTGGACAATAAAATAAAGTTGATTTGCTGCATAAAATGACATAAAACATCAAGGTTTTAAACAATTAAGTTTATGGTTAAATAAATAGTTTCAAAATGTTGATGTCTCCGCTCAGATTCAAGGTTGGCGATGTGTGGTTCGCAACAGGCACTGTCCTTCACTCTCCTGTCTTGTGACCATTTAATCTGAACGAACCGTGCTTCGAGTATGTCGACAGAATCAAGCCTTTAGGAGTTAATGCTAATTATTCTTAATTATATTTTTCAAACATGACTGGCATTTAGCCTATATTTATGTGATTAAAAGTCTCATTAAAGTTTGGCTACATTTTCTGACGACTCCCAGCATCGGTTTGGACATGTAGCCAATATGCATATCACCTGCACTTTGACATGTAGGCTTTTTAAAAATAGATTAGAATATTAATAATGTCGAGCCCTGCAGAGAGACACACACACACACACACACACACACACACACACACACACACACACACACACACACACACACACACACACACACACACACACACACACACACACACACAGCGCTGCAGGATGCTGCAGGGTGAAATAAGTTTCCCCCTTACAATCTTTTCAAATCATGTGGCTGTCTTTCTGCAGCACCAGCGAGTCTTTACTTGTGAGATTACAGTGTGAGGCTCTCCTTCCTCTCCTCTTCCCCCTCTGGCTTTTTCTTCACTCTCCCTTTGCTTCCTTTAAGTACAGCCTCAAGGTCACAAGCTCTGAGTGGATTGGCCCGCTGACAAGGTTAACACATACAGTATGACACATGGCACACAGCACCTGACAAAAACAGACGTAACACACTCGCACCTTGGTGTTCTACACAATTTGCATATTTGTCGACATATGGCGGTAGGGTGCCTGGCTACTACTAGCATTTCTTCTCTATGGTGATGGATAGAGAGTGGAATTAAATTCAGTATGAGTCGTCAGGCTATCTTTTAACTATGCTACTGTAAATCCACATTTTGCACACTTGCAGTGTTTAGAATTCACATACAGTACTCTATGAACCTCATGAATCCACACCTCTCACTCTAGACAAGACCTCTGCATTCTCACAGCAACATGGATTCAACTGGTGAAATATTTGATCCTCAGGGTGAGGCTTGTGAGACTTGAGAATATTCTGGAACCATAAAAAAATCCACCTTTCAAATCAGACATTTAGATTTTCAATTTCATCATAACCACATTATATTGTCACTCACACATATCCATGTCAGAACATTCCAGTGTATTTTACAACCGCCTGCCAACACAGACAATATCAGCAGCAGAGAAACCAAAAAGAGAGAGAGGGGAAGTGGGGAGAGAGAGAGAGAGAGAGAACGGGGAGAGTATCCTGAACAGTTATAAATGAGCTCACTCTTTTTGTATTATACACTTTGCTCTCTTCCCCCTCTCTCTTCCCCCTCTCTCTTCCCTCTCTCTCTTCCCCTCTTTCTACTTCCCTTCTCTTCCCCCTCTCTCTTCCCCCTCTCTCTACCTCCCTCTCTCCCCCTCTCTCTTTCCCTCTCTCTACCTCCCTCTCTTCCCCCTCTTTCTTCCCCCTCTCTCTACCTCCCTCTCTCCCTCTCTCTCTTCACCCCCCTCCCTCTTCTCCCTCTCTCTTCCCCCTTTCTCTACTTCCAAGTCTCTATACCTGCCTTTCTGTATTCTTCCACACTCGTTCAGGCACCCCCATCTCTTCCTCCCTCTCTCAGTAACCACAAAAAGCTGACAGACAGGGAGCTGAGTATAATCGCAGGCCAACACCCATATCAGTTTGGAGTCATTTGCAGGTGACTGTCAGGGTGTGTGTCAATCAGAGTCCTGTGTCAGAAATGTGTGAATCTTGCATTGCAGGTATGTTGTTTAGTTCGCTGAATGTTTCAACTTTAACCGTCACCTTCCCTTCCTCGTCCGTATCCATGTGTGTGTGTGTGTGTGTGTGTGTGTGTGCGTTGGTCGGTGATGCAGCTGCTCTGATGCTAACGTCATTGAAGACATACAAACATAGAGGCCCATTTGGCAGCTGTGAGAAGGAGAGGGAGGGGGGTGGAGACACACCCATTAGATGAACTCTCCCTCAGGCCTTTACTGTAAGTCTGTTAACTAGAACTGGGTGGATAAACAGACACACACACACAAACAAACAGATATATTTAACTGTTACCAAGCGACGTGAGAATGATGAGTACATGCTACCCTCAGAGCTTAACGCCGAGTGAGAGTGTCTTCCAGCGCTAAAATAATATTTATTCCTCGCTTTCTTTTCGCAGGGTATCTATGAAGTCACCCCCCTTACTCCATCCCTTCTCTAATTCCGCATGTCTCTTTCTCTCTCTCTGACTCTCTCCCTCTCCCTCTCTCTCTCTGTCCCTTCCTCATACTCCTGTTACTCTGTCAATACTCTGTCAATCTCTCTGTTTCTGCCTCTCTCTGTCTCTCTGTTTCTGCCTCTCTCTGTCTCTCTGTTTCTGCCTCTCTCTCTGTCTCTCTGTTTCTGCCTCTCTCTCTGTCTCTCTGTTTCTGCCTCTCTCTATGTCTCTCTGTCACTAGGCCAGGCCCAGACCTGGGTGCAGCATGACTGTCTCTCTGTCACTAGGCCAGGCCCAGCATGACTGTCTATCTGTCACTAGGCCAGGTCCACACCTGGGTGCAGCATGACTGTCTCTCTGTCACTAGGCCAGGCCCAGCATGACTGTCTCTCTGTCACTAGGCCAGAACCAGCATGACTGTCTCTCTGTCACTAGGCCAGGCCCAGCATGACTGTTTCTCTGTCACTAGGCCAGGCCCAGCATGACTGTCTCTCTGTCACTAGGCCAGGCCCACACCTGGGTGCAGCATGACTGTTTCTCTGTCACTAGGCCAGGCCCAGCATGACTGTCTCTCTGTCACTAGGCCAGGCCCAGCATGACTGTCTCTCTGTCGTTGGCCAGGCCCAGCATGACTGTCTCTCTGTCACTACGCCCAGCCCAGACCTGGGTGCAGCATGACTGTCTCTCTGTCACTAGGCCAGGTCCACACCTGGGTGCAGCATGACTGTCTCTCTGTCACTAGGCCAGGCCCAGCATGACTGTCTCTCTGTCACTAGGCCAGGCCCAGCATGACTGTCTCTCTGTCGTTGGCCAGGCCCAGCATGACTGTCTATCTGTCATTACGCCCAGTCCAGACCTGGGTGCAGCATGACTGTCTCTCTGTCTCTAGGCCAGACTCAGACCTGGGCACTGGTCCATTCCTACAGAATGATGATGCCAGACAGTTTTCTGTAAATATTCTAACCATTAATGACTCTCTCTGCGACAATAACAACTTCAATTTCTGCCTGTTTTGCTTTTTGCTGACGCTACTTTTATGTGTGGACCAAAAGGCTCCTTAACAGCTTCTACCCCCAATCCTTAAGACTGCTGAACAATTCATCAAATGGCCACCGGACTATTTACATTGACCCCCCCATTTGTTTTGTACACTGCTGCTACTCGGGGTTTATTACTATTTATTGTTATTATTATTATTAGTTTATTATTCACTTCACCCCTACCTACATGTTTAAATTCCCTCAACTAACCTGTACCACCACACACTGACTTGGTACTGGTACCCCCCTCTATAGAGCCTCGTTATTGTTATTTTATTGTGTTACTTTTTATAATTTTTTACTTTAGTAATTTGGTAAATATTTTCTTAACTCTTTCTTGAACTGCACTGTTGTTTATAAGTAAGAATTTCACGGTACACTTGTTGTTTTCGGCGCATGTGACTAATAAAGTTTGATTTGTGTGTGTGTGTGTGTGCTGCTCTTACCTGAGTATGACTCCCTGCTCCTATCCAGTAGCTGTGACCTGCAGTCCTCCCAGGCCTCTGTCAGTTGGTTAAGGGAACGCTGTACATCTCCTAGCTCCTCACGAAAGCATCGAAGCAGAGACAGGGTGGCAGTCAGGGCCTGCTGCTGTCTTACACACCTCTCTCTGTAACACACACACAGTCAGGGCTCTGCTGCTGTCCTACATACCTCTCTCTGTAACACACACACACAGTCAGGGCTCTGCTGCTGTCCTACATACCTCTCTCTGTAACACACACACAGTCAGGGCTCTGCTGCTGTCCTACATACCTCTCTCTGTAACACACACACAGTCAGGGCTCTGCTGCTGTCCTACATCCCTCTCTCTGTAACACACACA